>CAJPEV010000451.1:0-122398 GCA_905338385.1 Darwinula stevensoni
AAATGACTTTTACTTGCAATACAGCACCTCAATCTTTTCGATCATAAGAGGTGGCTAAATGCGTACTTGGTCTATGTATTAGGGCTAAAGGAATCGGAGAGCTTAAAAATGATGGAAACGTATCCCAGGCACGAGCATGTTGTCTGTGCCACCACTGTTCAACGTTGTCTCAGGAATTAAAACCCCAAGAAAATAAAGGTCATTCTGTCATCTTTTGCATTTAATGGGGCACGGCTAGCCTATTCTTCCACGTTCACTCTCCTTGCTTAATATTTCGCATCCAGCACGTAAAATGTGATTGTACCATTGCGGTAAAACAAGAGATGAAAGGACTAAAAATTTGAAGGCCTCTAGAAAAATTTAAAATTCTTCATTAATGCGGTACTCCGTCGGGTGTCAAAATATCCGCCACAGAAAGTATTGTTCAGTGCCATTTTAGCACTCCACGACGGAATATAATGGGCGTAACAGCCCCTATATATTTTGGTAGACCATTCCCATAACCTTTTCCTCACCGTTCGGAACTAAAAATTTACTTACATCCTGAGCTCGACAATAGCTCGTTATTTATATAGCTGAGCGATTATGGCCCGATTTGAGCGCTATCTTGCTTCAGTTATGGGAACTTATTTTGTTCCAGTAATTGCCAGATGGCTTGCTCGTTGCCCCTTCTTGACGTTATGCTAGCGTCATAATATTTCGCAGCTGTGTTAGAAATGCTGTAAATGAACGTCTTGCTTGTATTTCTCTAACGCTCATGTGTCACGTGGGAAGATCCCCCCACTATAGGCAACCCTTCTTAAATCGTTCAAGAGTCTATGAATTTCTGAATGGGTATCCCATGCTCAATCGGGACGTTAATTTTCTGGATTAGTTGCATTTGCATTTGTAGTTTCAGCCCTCAAGCATGCCATGCAGCCATTGATACCTTCGGTGTAACGAAAGCATTGCAAAAAAGTATTTTTCCTTTGAAAGTTATTGCTCTTATTTCTTTTAATCAGTACATACTCAAATTTTGGCACCAAAAGGGCAGTCAGGAGATTTCAGCGGACTTGGAAATGTCAAAGACCACGCTCCTCCTGTTTCCTCGTATTCTTCTCCACTCTCCATTGAAAGCTACAGGGTGGGCCAAAAAACCCGGACTCTTTCCAACGATACGATTTCCAACGAAATCCAGGAAATTACAGGCCGGTAAGTCTCACGAGTATCCCAGGGAAGATCAATACGGTGCTGCCATCTCGTTCATGCATAAACAGAGTACCCGCGTATTTTAAGCTCAAACGCATGTTTCTTTCTGCACCCGGTCCCCAGAAAAAAATTAGGAGACCTAAGAACTTGAACGCACCTCGTATGTTGGGAAAAGCTGACTGTTTTAATATTTAATTTGTCCACAGCTTGAAGTCGGCCTGCTAAGCCTGGTTCAGACGCCTAATGGTGGTCATCTCATTGATGGATTACTTCTTGTTTTTATTGATACATAGTATTAATAGAAGAGGGCAACGTGTAAGTGTAAGTAACGCTTGGCAAGGAAAGGAGAGGACGTTGCGTGTGATTTCACCATCGAGGCAGTCCTGGGTGTTCCATTTAGAAATGTGGAACCAAGGACCTCTTTTTCACTTGTAAGTACCTAAACCCTGTACCATGTACCCTGTATCTAAACCAAATTTAAATCTAATTTTTAAATAAATAAAAATTCTGAACTGGTCCTTGGATATGTGGTCGGGAACTGAATTATGTCGGCGCTGCCTATCTGGCTGACCCGAGCTTATGACGATTCCCCCCCCCCCTCCCCCCAAATCTTGGGTTTTGAGGGACAAGTTTTTCCCAATTAGTCTCACGTTGCATCCAACGATGGGTTGCTTAGCCTTAGCCTTAGCTTGAAAGGTTTCAGATAGGCGTTCAGATGATTTGGGCTCATCAATGTTAGATCGAATTGCGTAAGCATAGGTCTAACTCTTTTTTAAAAAATTTCCCACCTGCATCCATGGGAATTGAACGGCAGGCAGATGGAAGGGGGATAGGCGAAACCAGGTGGATGTCCCACTCGGTGGAAATCTACCCTAACATCTCTCTATGTGCAGTTGGAACCAAGCGGACAGCCCTCCAGCAGGTTGGTTCCTGCCTAGAGGACGCCCACATGGTTCCAAATCCATCTAAGGAATGGATGTTTTGTCGGGGAAATTAGCAGTACTGGGAAATGTCGCGAATTTTGGACTTATCTTCCTTTATCGATTCGAAGATGTTTGTGTCAGGCCTGGATTCGGAAAATCCAAGTATTCCTTGCCAGGAACGGGGAGATATGCTATAATGATTTGAAATCGTCCTTGAGAAGTTTCTCATTTTGCCAGCCCACTTTGAGCTATTCCGATGCACACCACTGGATTCTGGTTCTCTCAAAAAGATCGTAATTGAAGACAGCTATTGTGAAAACGAGAAATGCAATGGCAATGGCATTGTGTTTTTTCCCGCCTATACCAGAATGTCTCAATAGATAATAATAATTATTATTATTATTATCCTTTCGGATGATCTGTTGAGAGATCCCTTACCTGGCGCAGAGATCAGCACATTGAATCTCAGAAGGGATCTGACTATTTTTTCCAAAAGAGACAACGTTTAAGATGCCACTCTGGAACCTTCCATTCGTTCCATCCACCAGAAGAAACATTTTTCCCGTGTCACCGGCAGAGATCTTCAGATGAGTGGAAAACGTGAGAAACAGGGCCATTCCCCAGGTCATCTTTCTAGAGAAAAAAGATCGAGTTCTCCAGCGAAATTCTGTCTATATGGTGAATTTTGCATTGTGAAAAAGATGCAGCCAAGAAAAGGAAACGAAAAGAATATTCTCTTTCCTAAATACATTGCAATTTTTGTATTTAGAAGATGTGAAGTTATAGTTTACCGTCGAGTAGCCATGGCAATCAAGGAGAATATTATTTCCAGACACCTATTTCTATTGAAAGTTCTTGCCGTACTGACGAGACACACGCATCCACCTTCCAGTGCGAATAACACTGTTCCCGCTCATGGGCGTGGCATTCTACAAGAAACCAAGACGACAACCAATGAAGACTTAGTTTCCGGCTGACTCCAAGGTCCAACCCCAAGCAGGAAAGGATCTTCGATCTATGCTACATTGGGAGTGGAAATTTGCTTTTTGCTCAGCGTAAGAAACAGAGAAAATAAAAATGAGAAAAGCAAAAATGACTTTTACTTGCAATACAGCACCTCAATCTTTTCGATCATAAGAGGTGGCTAAATGCGTACTTGGTCTATGTATTAGGGCTAAAGGAATCGGAGAGCTTAAAAATGATGGAAACGTATCCCATTGTGTATCAACATTGCGCGTGGAGGACTAGGTCGACACAATTTAATCTGCGAACAATATACTCTATACGGGCGCTCAAGTACTGGTTCCGTTTAATCTCCATGCCAGACACCAGACTTGCAAAAAAGGCGTACATATGGCAACTAGGGTGATGTGAACGAGACATCACTTGCTGGACCGGAAACATACGGAGATTATTGTGTTCGTATGGCTTTGGTGAAGCGTGGTATGCCCAGGCAATTCCATGCACCCGTGGCTTTTTCAGCATACGAGCTCGTATTTAGACAACGGGCACGCGACATTGATTCTCAGGAATGGGGCGAAGAGCTACACTCCTATGATAGATTCCGCTCCTTCAGGATTTTTAGAACCACTAAAAACAAAGAAAAGTATCTGGAGACATTGTCACCCAACGCTACTTTCAACTATAGCCATTTTCGCGGAGGGATGTTTGGACTGAGAGAACGACTAGGTAGATATGAAGATATAGATTACCGTGACAGATTGTGCCCACTATGCAACCACGGAGAGATAGAAGACGAATTTCACTTCCTGCTGGTCTGCTCTGTATACTCTTCACACAAACTCTCTAATACCACGGTATTACCGCGATCATACCAAGAAACAGAAATTTTCAATTTTAATGCAATCATCACATATTAATACAATCAAATATATGGTGAAATTCATTAAACTGGCTCGCGATCTCAGAACAGGAATTATGGGAACCTAAAAATGCTTAAAGAAAAGTGAAATATTTGTGCAATAATGTCTACGACAATGAACACAATAAACTCATTGTCATTGTCACTTTCATTTTCCTCACTGCATATATGTTAATGCAGTTTGCGGAATTTGAAAGAGGAATGACTAAGATTGAAAATGGTGTACAGTACTTACGTTTCAAATATCTTCAGCAGTTTTTGACATTCGGGAGCTCATACGTATGAACAAGAAACAAAAGCTGCGTTGCCGCGCACTTGGACGCAGACGGCATGCGACTTTCAGTCACCTCCTGTCCATTCCCACTGCTAAAAAACCCGTAATTTTTGTATATGCAGTGGGTGCAATATAGGGGAACGTTGAAAACTGTCCGGTTTTCTTGCCCACCCTGTATATCTTCGTGAACTTCTGAAATCATTCGATAAATCATTATTATTCCTCGTTCCATGATAGTTTCTCTTTTCCGGTTCATTTAAAACAAATACTGGTACGGTTTAAGGACTGCTCTGATGGCATTACTGTGAATCATGTGAATGTGTGCCACAGGATATTTCCGTTTGGATTCTTATTGTTTCAGTCCGATTGTTGCAACGGTGAGTGATGAGGCTTACCGGTACATTAGGTTTTTCACAAAAAAAACCAACGAAGCAGCGCCATCGCGACCAAAGCCGAGCGAGAGAACATGCCACGAAACAGCTAGCCCACTTGAACCTAAAAATTATTCCCCAACATAATATATCTCGTATGTATTTCGAAACGTTCATATTTGAGTACAGAAATTTATTTTCTGGCACCGTTTAAACTGATCTGCCGCGTGTCTTCCTCATCCTGAATCATCTCTCCTCGTCCAATAAACGGGACGAAGAAGAAATGTTGACTTGATTCTCTGTCGAAGGAAATGCACTCTTTAGGTGAAAGAAAAAGATGGAGACGCAAAGTTTCGCATGGTTGCCTGCAGGTAAAAAAAAAAAGAAGCTTTTTCCTATGATTGTAAAAGCCACTTCGACCGAATCCCCATAGAATCCTTTGTTGACCTTCCACGAGCAATGAAACAATTTCCTTTTATTTATGCAATAAGTTTACTTGGGATAATTTATTCTGACCGCAGTACTGACTCAATTGCATGCTACCACAGGTGGTGATATTACTTCCACACGAGACACTGATCCACTACATCGTTCTTGAACAATGAACAATTTTCCGGTTCATTCGTTGGAATGATTCGGTGCTTACCTCCAGACCGGGCAATATAATTTGAATATCTTATGTTTGAGCAAATGTGGTTTTCAAACTATATTTCTCGACAGAAATCTGACAGGTTCATGATTGAGAGTCAGACCAGATGTGAATTATTTGTGCCATGCAATCCTGTAAAGAAACTAGACCAATGTCAAGTCAGGTCTATTTCTCTTCTCACCCGTCACGAACATCACAGCCTGATAAACGCATCTGAAGAAATCATAGCCATGGATAGGATCATTTGCATTTGCGAACAACGACGAGGGCTATGGTGATGGAGCAAATGATGACGATCAAAGCTCCACTTCCGGCGACGACGAAGATCCACCAACTGACTGCAAATAATCCCCCAGTGATGCACAGTTCAGAGGACTCATCCATGAGGATGGAACTAAAGTTCCCGGGGCAGTTGACGAACCCGTTGCAAACCAGTTCGCTGGGGATGCAGCCTTGACTCCCGGGGCAGACGAAGGAGCAGGAGTCGTCCTGAACCAATTTCTGCGTCTCGGCCATGTTATGAGGGTACAACTCCGTCCAAAACAACTTGAAGCTGGGACTGGAGCCGAGGGGTGCACTGAAAATGACTCGTATGTACCCCGACTTGAGCCTCTCCGACGGAATTATCGGCACTTCTATATTAGTTAGATTCTGACAAAAGATCATCCAAGGATTCCAGTCTTCAAGGTAGATGAAGATGGCCTCCACCATGCAGTCTTGAGTCGTGAGCTTGATTTCTTTAAAATACAGCCATAGATTCCGACCTCGAGTGACCTGGATCTCCCACACGCAAAGGACTTCTTTCTTATGCCAGTCGAAAGGCTGCCCTTCGACCTGAGGATATTCGAGACGACCTTCGGGTCTAGATAGGTAATTCGTGGGGCCACATTCCGGTCCGTGGATGAAGCTGAAGTTCCCTTTGAACACAGGAGTGGATCTTTTGAAGTAGTTCACTAAAGCATTTCGGTGGTCGACTTGGAAGTTGATGAAGACCTTGTGGCCGACACTGAAGAAGACCAACGGTTTTTCTAGGTTCTCACAGAGGCAGATTCTCTGGGATTTCATAGTCGAGGAAGGATCCCAAAGGATCAGTTTATCCCTTCTATCTGTTTCGCAGTCGAAACAGGGCGTTTCGCTGCGACCAAATGATACCATGTCCAAGACGATCTTGACTCGTTTGTGTCTTCTCCCATCCGCTACAAATTTATACGTACAGCCAAAGTCTTCTCCCCGTTTATAGACTAAGGTATTCGGAGGAGATGCGAATTCCCCCGTTGGCCGACCATTGTCCGCAAACACCTCATCGCACAAGGTATGTGGGACAGGTTCGCCGTAATGGAGATCCTGAAAGAAGTCAAAATGAGCCCACAATTCTATGGATGGGGACTCGTAACTTCCAATCAAACTTTCAAATTGGACAAGTAGTGCGTTGCCCGAAGACACGAAGTCGTGATTTTCCAAGGGTTTCGAGTAGGTGTCGCAGAACATCTTGAGAATCTTGGATGGCTCTGGTTCAGTAGAGTCGAAGATGGTAAGGAATTCCACACAGTCTTCCCCCGTCTTCATAATGGGAGCAGAGGGAGTTTTGATTCGTAGATTGGGGAAATATAGCCTCACGATCTCGTTCGGTCGGCCTTTGATCAAATAAGAACATTTCGTGTCAGGCGGATACCAATGGGACAACCCAAAGAAGAATCCCTCGCTTTCCTTGGCCTTCTCTACGTCTTGGCTCGAGAAGACCCAATTGCAGGAAGGAGGATCCAGGTTCTTTCCAGGCATTTCCAAGCTCCCGTGTCTCACACTGTCCACGGTGAAATGGAAGCCCGTATTCAGAAGAGGCCCGGCGTAGGAAGAAACAAATTCGACCAACAGGTGACTGCTGGAACCGACAATATCGTGGGGGAACCTGCCCATGCCACAGAAAGTGCCGATCATTCGAGCATTCTCCGTCCTCCCGTCGTAGATCCTCAGGTAATCGAAGGGACAATCCGTGGAGATGGGTCGGGTGGGGCACATGATGATGTCCTCGCATCGTTGCCCGTCTATGTTTATGTATTCGCCTTGAAGACGAAGGCGGGCGAACGGAGTTACCGACGTGATGTGATACCGACACCGCAGGTTCCTCAGGTAGACCTCAGGATAACCAGGGGACTGGACGTAGCAAGTCTCGTCACGGCAGTTCGCGAACACTTTCTCGCAGTAGGTCTCGTCCACAGGCTGGCCCCGTCGTTGAGGGTAGAACTCGGGTCTTGGGCCGAACCTAAAAAAAAAGCCAATGATAAGAGATCAGAATTCAATTCGGCATGAAATTTGAATCGATGCCGTGAACTAAACTATTGGCTGATGTGAATGGTGCGGGAAGAGTGAAAAATCAAGGGCTTGGCATCCCCTTCCATTACTCACTTCTCATTTTGCACTCCTCGTAATGACCACGTCTCGAGCTGGACGTGAAACTTATGGCATTTTCTTCACCATCTTCTTCCATATTCGATACTTTCTATATTTTCTATTCTCATCTGAATTTGTAAATGGTGGGATGCACAAATGAAATTTCTAACTTGTTACGGTATTTTGCCTCGAGCGCATTCCGTTTTTATGTGATGCGTTGACCGTCTTTGTCAGACGTACCGGTATGGTAGAGTTTGTTATCGAACCAAAAACAATACTCTTGATCCGAATCCCAAATCTCGAATAGGAGGAAGAGGTTGCGTAGAACATCGTTTCATGAAAAGAAGTCGTCTCTGGGGAACACCATGTTTCCGTCAGCAGACCCAGCTGGTCATTCATTTTTCCCAACCACAAAACTTCGAAATCCTGCAAACTCCGGACTATACTGCTTACAACATCCTAAAACCGACCTTATTAGAAAAGTACCGTATCATGGCACCGATGGTAATACTGAATTCCCTCATTCGAGAGGTGTGGAGAGGGGGATTTGGTCTAGAGTAACATGAAGGGGACACATGCATACATGTTCAAATATGATCCATGTACCTAGGATTGGTGTATGTACTGTAAAGAGAGCACGGGCCTATTTGAACCAATATATAGCTAATTGTCCCTTAATGAGGCTAATTGCTAACTTTCTAAGTTGATGTCCTGTTTTGACATCCGTGTTAGTTGACCGCTGCCGGAATCAAGATTAAACTGTCACAGCAAGTAGCTCATGGAATTACCCCTTTCCAAACTCCTTTCTTTGACACGTACAAGGACTATAAACCCTACCCAGGAATTAATGAGAATGGCTTTGTCCTCAAGTGCCTACCAAATGAATGCTTTTTCTGAAACCTAGATGGCCAATGAGGAGGGTGGTCAGTTTAGGAAACTCCGTCTCTGAAATCCACAACGGAGGAAGGATTGAAAGTGAGAAGTAAGTTCCGAGCTGATGGGGGACTCGGTCCTACCTCTTGATCGTGGTTCCCTCCCTCAAAATTTTATTATTTTATTTTCTCTTTCTTCTCCTCCCCAATTGAAGATTTGAAGCGTTCCTCTGGTCCCATAGCCTTACCTAAAGTCCGATTCAGTGACGAGTGTCTGGGAGAAGGATACGTGAGTTTCTTTCGAGCCTGAGTTGTAACTCTTGATTGGATAAGGGATTAAGCCTGGGGTAAATCTTTAAATCAGTAAGGACTCAAAATCATATCTTTGTTTTGTATCAGAGACGAACCAGTTCTTCTTCTGTTCATTAAGGTTCCTATTACATTTTGTTCCTTATGTTTTGAAACTGTCCTCCAAGGGTCAATATCACATTCTTTTTGTGTTCTCTTTTGTTCATTGAAATTAATTAAATTCTTATAGTAAATCTATTATTTAGACTCGGTGTGGTGATACTCCATTCTCGAACTTGAACAGGCACGAATCTCGCTCACCTGGAGAAATTCGTGGGGTTTTGTCCGGTGCGGGACGTTAGAGAGCTTAAAGGTAACTTTTCTAAAGAAAGTTGAATTGCCTGAAATCACATAAGAAATTAGAGTAAATCTGTTGTATCTATTTTGATTGATACAATCTGACCTATTGCGTCCCGTGCACGTGATACTGTTACCTTTTGAAAACTTAAGACCCTCATTTAAGAACTTAAGAATGCTCATGCGTCAGTCGGTTCTCACCTCTTGTGGAAATTCTTCTGATGCTCCGGTTTCCATTCGAGAAGGAAATAGGAGTTGTGATCGAAGCTATCAACGTGAAAGAGCATGGTGACGTGATTGTTCTCAGATATGAACACTTTGTTGTGCTCGATCTCCCCACAGAAATCTCCGGCTTCATCCGGACGAGAAAAATCTGGTCCATCCGTTCCCAAACCTCGATCAATCAGCTGGAGAACAATCAAAACAAATAAATGTGACAGCAGATGAAATTAAGTTACTTTTGAATCAGTACGTCGAATCAGAGCGCTTGGAACAAACCCGAACGTATCCACCAGCGCAATAGGTTCCATTCTCGAGTGCTCCGACCTTGAACTTCTTGAATCTGATGTAGATGACCTGCTTGGGGTCAAAGGGGATGAATCGGTACCAACAGGTCACCGGTCGGTCCTTATTCCGAGGGTTTGCCTCCGGGCTTGACACCTCCATATTGTTTATGTCCAGCGTCTTATTGCAGTGGTCTCTCGTGTAGTGCCCTGGTTACCAGAAGGTAGCTAAGTAACAGTCTCAGTTAAACATCAGCTCAGGCTAATGGAAATAGTCCTAGCTGTCGTTCTGATACACGATGATGACATCCAGAAACAAAAAATGAGGACAACGGGTTTCAAGGGAAACTGAACTCGGAGGGCGAATGTCTCATTTCTAATCAAACCAAAGTACTCAGCATGATCCATAAAATGCAATGTTCAAAGCGGGAAACGAGTAAATAAGATCCCTTTCCGATGAAAATCTACCAGCTTCTTTCTCCTTTTCGAGTTGGATAATCCTTTCATTTCCCCTTTTTAGCTCGTCATCCCTGTCTGAGGATACAGGGTATGTTAAATTGTCGCCTGAAGCGAAATAAAAATGACTTTCAATGATATGCTGTTCACCAGTTCGTTATGCGGAAGACAACGCATCTGGGAAAAGAAGGGAATGTACCTGTTCGAGAAGGCAGAGGGTACGGGGAAGTTTAACGAAAATGAATAATAGTTGAAAGAGGATATTGGAAACGCAGTATACCTCGTATAAAGGAAAAGTTATCTTATCGCCAGCTTGGGGGGGGGGGGGGACAAGTAGGCAAAGATGTCGTCCCTTTTCCACTAATACTATAATACTAATATATAATATAATAACACTAATAGTATAATAATGATTCTGATGATCAGAACTTGGTGGAAAACAGCTAACTGTAAAACTTTCTGGTCCTTCGATTTCTCTATTGTCGCAGTGTTTTAGGCGCTGACTGCAGATCAGTGGCCTCAATGACCATCAAGGCAGTCGTCAACTGTCACTGAACCAAATTTTATTTGCTTGGCTTACTCAAAGATAATTGTGCGTAAGTTAAGTCAATGGGTCACTTTGAGTAGTTTCGGGTCACTGGGTTAGGTTGACCAGATCGTGATTAATATATTTTTGGAGTTTCATTTTCTCATCAGAGAGGCGGGTAGGTTTCAAGCAGTTTAGGCCGGAAGTAATCCACACACTTGACTCCTTTCGTTACTGGCTTACCCTGCGATACCCTGAATACTGTAGTCTGGCAGCATATTAATATTGTGCACGGGGATAAAGAGACAGACCTTTTTTGGCGGAAGCATGAAGAAAGAGGAAGACCGTCAAGGACAGGAAGCTCTTGAGGAAAGTAGACATCATTCCGATTCACGGGGAGTAGTAGGGAGGAGCCATGTTGGACGGAGGCTGGGGGTGATTTTTTTTTCCTTTTGGGCTCGGATCCAGGCCCTGTGCTTCGTGCGCAAGCGAGGCAGACCATATTCTCCCCCATCGATTTCCTTCGAGGGAGAGAGAGAGAGAGAGAGAGTTGCCCAGGTCTCTTCTCTGTGCACTCATAAGAAGGTAATCGAATGGAAGGGAAAGTACGGCTTTTTCCCCCTGTTTCATTCTCAAGGGCTTCCCTTTCGAGGATTCAACTGCCTCTGTAATAAAACTGCATAAAGATCTCTGGATAATCCAGTAATGATACGAAAAACATTAATACGACTTGAAGAGTAATTATGCATTATCATTTTTTTATCCTGAGTATTGAAAGACGCAGCAGGCAGTGTTCCCCGCTAATAAATATCCTGAAAATAATATAATGTTTTTATAAGGTTCTTCTGCACCTTTACACAATTATATTTCACTTTGGGGGGACAATGTACTCTGGGTAAAATGGTCGTGGATGTGCTGGGAATGTGCATTTCCCTTATTTCACAAATACGATAGTCTTCTAAAAAAGAAAAAAGGCCTAACATGTGCACGATGTCATTTCCACTCAAACTGTTTGCCGGAGGTGGCAGGATACAAAATTTCCCTCTATTCGAATCCAAGAATAAAGATGATGATAGCAAGAATGAGGACAAGTATGAACGAGGGTGATGAAGAGAAACTGTTTTGATGAAGAGATATTGTTTTTTTTTAAAATTGATTTAAGGTATTCACATATGCGCATCTCACAATAGGTATTGGCAGAGGGGAGGGGAGCACCCCTACTCCCGTGGGTTCGGTGCCTTTATGTCTCGTACGCATAAAGCGCCAAGTTAACCCTTTCGTGCATGGTGTCCACTGTAGTGGACGGCAAAATTGTTGGCGATAATTCTAAGTTTTCAGCTATGGTACTCATACCTCGAAACTTTTGGTGCGACGTCAGTTGAGTTCCCGTGTATTAGACAAGTCACAGAGGAAGATCGTCTTCTTGTAAGCTGATGATGCCGTCTCATGGAGGATTTTGCAATTTGGATAAAGGGCATATTTTTATTTTGCTTTAAAAATTCATGCACGAAAGGGTTAAAACGTTGCAATCTACGCAATTCCATTCTCCATTTCACTACCTACCAAGTCGAGTGACCATTCCTTTTGTTCCCAATCAAAATACAATTTTCGAGTTGGAGTTCCATTCGGCTTTTCGGTGTGCTGAAAGTACTCATCGCCCGTGACATTCCATCTAAAATGATTTTAACGAGGTATACTCCTTCTGAGCGTTTCCTTCCGGGCACATTATACACGGTGGTCCGCTTAAATTGGGAATTCAGGGAATTTGGGATGTCTCATTCCAGTACTCATCAATGAAGCACGGGTTCAACATGATTTTTTACCCCTAGATTCAACTGTTCATTAGCGACAATGATCACTCAAAATGACCGCCATCGGCCTCGATCACGGCTTCGATTCTCGATCGGAAGCGGTTGCAGGCGTTGATGAGGTGTTGCCGGTCGGTATTGGCGCACACGTCGACAATGGCGGCACGCAGAGAGTCAACGCTGTTGTGTGCGCGCTTGTTAGACTCTCGCTCGATTACGCCCCAGCAGTAGTAATCGAGCGGATTCAAATCCGGCGAGGACGGCGGCCAAAACTCCTTCGACCAGAACATGTCCAGGTGTTCGTCACACCAGTTCTGGACGATGCAGCTGTTGTGAGCCGGCGCGCCATCCTGCTGGAAGACATACGGCCGGTCGGCGGCCACCTGGGTGATCCACGGATGCACNATAGTCTGATGCCCAACGTTTAGCTGGGCGGCCAGATTTCGCATCGAAGTGCTCGGATCGGCGTCGACGAGCTCTTGCAGCTGCTTGATGAAGTCGGCATTGCGCTTTCGGAACTCGGATCGATCGTGCTTCTTGCGGAGAGACGTTGCCGATCCATCTTCTTCGTCTTCGGCAGCTTTGAAGTCGGCCGCGACTCGATAGACGGTCGATTTTGGGATCTTCGTGAACTCGATGATTTCATTCGGCGTGCGGCCCGCACGAAGGCAGGTGATGATGGTGGCACGGCGCTCTTGTTCCACCGACATTTTCAACTTAGGTTCTGCAAATGGACACAGCACAGAGTGCCGAAAATATACCTACAGTATGAAGGTTCGTGCTTTGATAATCAGGGAGCTGTGCAAGTTTAAAGTCAGTCCCAATTTAAGCGGACCACCCTGTACAGTCTTTGAACGTAAAATTTGTCCAGGCCTTGAGCAATGTGGATGTTCTCGTGAATAAAGAATGGTGCTATTCGTGCTTCACACACTTTCCGTCAGTAAATGAACACGATTCCAGCTCCTTTAGACAACTATAAAACGGTGTTCACTGGTTCTTTAAAATTCGATTTGGAGCGAATATTTTTTTACCTTCTTGTGACACTCACCGATGGTTTTGAATATCAGCCACATTTAGAAATGGTAGAGTGATCCACATGAGGTAATTCTTGCTAGTCTAGCATTTACTTGCATTAATCTCCCATATGCAAGGAATCAGTCAGTTTTGTTTTTCTTTTTTTTTTCCTGGCAAGGAGTGATGGTACTTATCTCTTGTTGGAATGCTATCGATCTCTTATGGGAGGGAAGGGAGCTCCCTAAGACACTTTCCTTTCTTCAGTCGCCTTAACATGAAAGGGAACTCTTGAATTGAAGATGAGGAACAACTCTCTTCATTTCTCTTCATTAAAACTCTCTTCAAAGCCTTTCCTTTTGAGGATAAAGCCCTTCCACAATGTTTCCACACCAGTGATGAGTACAATTGCCATTTAAATTGCAATAAAAAAGATTGAAGGATTTGCCAACCTCTGCTTTATTTCCTGTAAAGGTTTGAGATTCTGACCATAAAATTTGCATTGAGATTTTCCCACCCTATTCTGCACAATAGTATTTCAGTAGATGGATAGTCTTTTCATTATAGACTCGCGATAATCAGGTTCGAATGATAATCCTCCGTTTCTGAGACATAAGCTAAAGCGCTCTTTTTCTCAGGGTTACCGAGGCTTTCGTCGCGGACAGTTCGTCGCGGACGAAACGTCGCATGCACTTTCGGTCGTTGCACTATTTCGTCGCTGGCAAGATAGTCGCACGGGGGAAAGCAAGGTGAACAAAAAAGGTAGAAAAGAATAGAACCCCTGTGCTCTTCATAGGAATCAGCTGGGAAAGGGAAGGAAAGGCAAAGATATCTAAAGGTCAAGAAAAGCTTGACTATGAAGAGTATTTTTATACTGCAGAGAGGCGAAATTTCGATAAGACAGCATGGCGATGTGAGTTCCGAAGCTGTAAGGGTAGGATGCACATAAGAAATGAAGTAGTGGCCAAGTTCGACCAAAATCATGAACCCAGTTCTGATGGTGTCCAGGTGACAAATGCAGTTGGGGAGCTGAAAGCCACCGCTCATAAATCTCAGGAACCCACGCGTAGACTTGTGCGAACTGCATTTACTTCCAGTCTTTGTAATGCCCTCGTGACGTGGAGAGTGTGACGATCGCACGTTTTCTCATTAAGAGTCCATGGGTTTACAAAGAACCCTTAACTAACGGAGTTTTCAACTTTGGGGTCAAAACCTTTTATTCGTACCGAATATTTCAAAAAATTCAAATGTTGAGGAGCATCTTTTCCATGACTTTCGCTATTTTCTGTTTTAAAATCCGTTCTGCGGAGTCAAGTCACAGAGCCGAGCTCCAGGATGAATTAAGGTTTTTAAATCGAGAAGAATGAGCAGAAAGAAGACGATGGCACTGGAAATTAATATTCAGAAAGTATCAGGCCAGTTCAGCCGTTGGGGAATCGAAGCTTCATGTCTTCTTCCTTGTATCCCCATAGAGCCCGAGGCCCAAACAGGGGCCACTTCTGGAACTTATCCGACCTCAAGTACTCTTTGACGTTCCGCAGGTTTTCGAATCGGTCCATGAAATCTCGAACGGCAGGGAAGTCCTTGAAACATTCCGGGTCAAGATACAGCTGTCTGTCCAGGATTTCGTACCACAGGAAATCCACATACGTCAGCTAGAAGGATGCACAGAATTGTCTGAATGTATCGATTTAAAATCCGCTACTCCAGTAGTTATTCTTTAATTGTTTAATAATAGGAAGTAAGGATTTGAAAAATTAAAATGTCAAAAAAAAAGAAAATGCATCACAAAATTAGGATAAAAATTATCTTCATGACACACTCGATCGCCGACGAGCCAGCTGCGATCGCCGATGAATTTCGTGAAGAGATCCAAATGTGTCGGAAGCGTTTCCTTCAGATAATTGGATTTTGCTTCCAGCGTCTAAAAAGAAACATTCGTCTGTACTTTTAATGATGAATTGAAGATGAATCATGGTGAGGATGGTGATGAAGTGTACAGACGAAAGCAGTATAGACAACGTGCCCCATGTCCATCATGAAATCACCATGTTGTTGTTCGACCATGTCTTGTCGACATAATTCTTTATCTGTCTTTCCGTAGAGGCCATGCTTCCTTCCCAAATAACGGAGAATGGCCAACGACTGCGACATCTTCAGCTCCCCGTCTACGAAGTACGGCAACTGGGGAGATGAAAAAAATCATTCAGGAACATTGAATCTGAAAAGTATTCATTCGAATAGTATTTAGATTTCACCTAATTTTAGAATTTCTTCCGATGTCGTAGTCCAGGCGTCATGAACAACTTTTGGACAAAAAGCGCCCAATTGTAAAAGGCTCTCTTTTTTTTATTTTCAACATTTAAATCGAGAAATTCGTGTCCGAAAATAAAAAATTCGCTAACGCAGCAAATCCTGCACAGTGAATGTCTCGTGAACGGTAGGGCTTTTCTGTTTCAGGTTACTTCATTTTCCCAGAAACAATGAAGTGCTGTGGGGAATACTTGGGTTGCTCACATTGGGAAAATGCAGGCCGAGTCCGTCCTTCTTGTCTCTGGCCCAGGCCTGCCTTCCGGGCCCATTAGGGGGTTCCAATTGGTAGATTTTATCCTCCCACTCCACTCCCGCGAAGGCAAGAAGAGTCCGGATGTGTTGGGCTTTCTGTCATAAAATACGTAATATGCTTCACATAGCCCAAGAATCTCTTATCAAGTGAGAAGCGAGAAGACTTGAATTTATTATTGTCATGCAGTACACGATACTGAATTATGACGCTTGCATAAGAAGACTTTAATTTTTTTTGCGACGGATTTTCCGTATAATACTCGTATATCTACTAGATAAATTTTTACCTGGGCGGTGGGGGATCATTGCAGAATCAAACGTCTTATAATGCTTACTTACTAGAGGAGAGTAATTAGAAGACGTGCACGAAGTGAAAACTGAATTTAAAAAAAATGATAAGATGTAAATCACAAAACTTCTCGAAAATTCTTCGGATTGAGTACACAATCAATCTGGCAGGATTTGTTTCCCATGGTTAAATGTCGATGACTTCATGCTGCTGGGCCAAAGCCGAAAAGCCAATAATGTGAATATGAGCCTGGAGTTATGGGGGGCTGGGAGTTATGAGCGGCAGCTCATAAGAAATAAAATGGCCATTTTGAAGGATTCACCGCTCACTACTGTGTGTGGTAATTCTCTCCCTGAGCGCGTTCACGCGCATGTATACACCTCTCTTGGGATCGGATGATCTGAGCACATGCCACGTGGCTCCTGGGCGAGGAGCTTATTCCCTGCTTCCTCCCTTACGAACAGAGATCCCTGATTGACAGGAAATTTCCTCTATTACTTTAATCTCCCAACCTCAGAAATAGTGGCGAGCGATATGTCGTCGCCAAATTCATGCATGGTAAAGGAAAACCACAAACGTCATGTGTCTTGTGGATGGGATCGGAGAACATGTTGGCTATGATGAATCGGTTCTCCCAATCCCAATTAGAATATTTAAACCATGATTTGCTCCTGTTTAAAATCAGAAAGGAACTCACTCCACGACAATTCCAATATCCCAAAATCCGGGCCATCGTGCACCCTATACGACGTTTAGAGAGTGAGAGACTGAGGATGAAGTCAATGTCTCATCCGCGCACGCTCCATGCAGACGCGAAGACGGAGTCGACGCCAGCAAAGGGCTTCTGTGTTCCCTTAGCTACAAGATGCAAGGGTCTCGAAATAGATTCAGTAACTTGGGAGACGGGCGGTCGTTTCACGTTGCCTCTCTCGTTGTCTCACTCCTCCTCCAATAGTCGTTGGTTTTCTTTGTTTGCTCTTCCTTTCTTTCTCCCTTCTTAGGCTTGAGTATATTATATTCTATAATTCGAGTATTTTACTCGCCCCAGCGTCACCCAGACACAGAGACTCGTGCAGAACTCTGAGGTTAGGGAACGTGACACAGTTTTGGGGCCTAAAGCTAGGAAATGAGGTTGTGGAACCAACTCATTTGAAATTTCTGTTGTTTTTATTTTTCTCTTCGGCTAGCTCTAGGGACGCTGTGAAGCAAATTCCAAGCAGAAGTATGTATTGGCCGTTATTTCAAGTGATCTTTAAAATCTTTCTGCCCCAAAATTCGGCACGAGTAAGGATCGTTGTTTCATGTCTACTTCAGGATGTCACCAGATGGATGTAACTGATTTGAAGTGCTGAAATATTAAGCTTTAGACTTTGACACCCTATGAGACCTGAACCTTTCCTCATGTATAACTGGTCATGCTGTTTATGCTCTCACCTTTTTAAAAAGACGTCTCTCCCCAATGTCGTTAACGAGGATTTGCTCCCAAGTAGTTGGCAGAGAAATTTCCTATCTCGCGACTCCCTGCTCAACTTCCCACGCCTTGCATCGGACTCCCATGAGAGCGAATTAAATGATTGCGCATTTTGAGAAATTATGAAACAATTATGACTTCATGAATTCCTCTACAGAGATGCTCATGTTTCCGGCTCGAGAAGATGAACTTATTTCATAGGGCTGAAGCCAGTGAAGCCCATGAGCCAGTGATAAGTTTCCGTGGAAGTGTTCCTAATGAAGACTCGGACGACCCTTGAAATCGCATAAGGCAAACAAAAAATTTAAGTTTCTTGCTCTAAAAATCAGCTTACGGTGACCTAGACCCTAATTTAGTGATTTTAAGTTAATTTTCGATAGTTTTGATGTATGCTTCAGATAGATGTTATCGTGTGCGTGATTAGCTTACACTGGCGTCTGCCATAAAAAAGCAAGTGGTGGGACCTTGGCGGAACGCGAGTGTAACGGACACGGGGCGTAGTGGTTCGGATTGATGGAAAGGTGAAATAAAGTTGAAGTTAAATCAAAACCTTGACCTCGATAACAACCTCAACACACCTCGATTCCACTACAGTTTGTCACTCTTCAGGAAACCAAGCTCTGTCAATTCAAAGTCGAGAGGGAATGATCAATACAGCTTCCACAAAGTAAGAAAATTTGTATATTACTTGAAACTAGGGCTGTCACGATAGCAGTTTTCAAAACATCGATGCATCGACCGAAACTATCAATAGTGTATCGATGCTTCCAGGGGCGCCGGAGGATTCCATCTTTTCTCGCCGCGATCGGAGCGCGGACCTCTATCTGGCTTCCATACTCTCAAGCTTATGATCGGGGGTGCAAGGGAAATATGTGACCTTCGCAAAGAGTAATGAAACCTACCATGCCTCCAACTATCGAAGATGACATCCGTTCATCGACTAAACCCCGTTCACGTAATTTTTTTTCTCTTTTTGTTCGTTCTTTACTGTCTTTGGACATTGGCACCGGCAGATAGGAAACCTGCTGATGGTGCCATACCGGCGGTTGCCGAAGCATCGGTACAGCCCTAGAATAAGCAATGTCCATGTAAAATATTCACTTTGAGTTCACCTTAAGTAGAGATAAAACGCTCCAAGGCAAGTTAAAAATTAAGAAAGTTAAGCCTGCATACTAAAGTGATAGACAGGAGTATAGAGGGGATTAACCAATATGCGTTTCGGAATCAAGGGAATATAAGAACAGTCCACTTCCGTAGCATGCACCTGATGAGATCAAGCCGAAGACAGAAACAGAAGATAAAAATATATTCTCAGTCTTCCCCCTCTCCTTTCCCACTTCCTGTCTCTGATCTGACTTTTCTTTCCCTTCCCGTCTTTCATATAGTCAGTCCCAGCATTTTCAGAATTGATAGTGATAAGAAATTGCTCGCCCATGCGGGTCACGCCGCTTCTTCTTTCCCCGCCCGGACGGACTGTATTGTACTGTACTCGCCTCAATCCAATGGGACATTTCCCTTTTAAAGTATTTTGCCGATGCATCGTGATGGTCGAAAAAACTATCGATATCTCCAACTATCGATAGTGGTATCGATGCATCGATCTATCGTGACAGCCCTACTTGAAACTACTTGAGAAAAAGGAAACCAAGCAACAACTAATGATAATAAAATACTGAAATTAACTGAAAACCGTGACAAAGAAGCTCTTCACGTGTTACTTTGAAATATATATACAGTATAACCTGATTTATAATTTAGATGAAACAACCGGTCCGACTCCCCATAAACCCTAACAGGAATTAAGGCCGTGTATCTACCTTCAGGCAAACGCACCTAGTTCAGAATATGGAATCCAAAATCCTCAACCCCCCTCTTAGCACCATGGGCACCAGTTCAAACTGACTCAAATTGTGTAGATGAAAAGACGAGGTAGTCAAGTTTGGAGACTCACAATCCAAGAGAGCGCCCGAGTAACCCGCTCAAATCGGTACTGATTTGCGTTCAGCACTACTGGTCTCTCGTCAACTTCAAGGGGAGGAATCTTGAATTGGAAGCTTGGTGGATTGGAGAATGAATTTAATGGACGAGCCTTCATTGGGGAGACTTTGTAACTCACTCTGCATAATGAAGTTATGGCTCCTTGGATTTTGTTTGGGGAACATCCGCTGAGCATGAGTTGAAGATCTGGAGATCCTGCATTCCTGAAGTGATGTGCCTCTCCCACGATATGACCGACCTCATAACATTGGGTCCACATCCACATCACGTGTACGAGTTTCGTGATCCCTTTCTCTTCAACTCCGATCCCACGCCTCGGCCCTCCACCGATGTACGTGCCGTCGTAGCAAGAAATATCCATGTACATACACGTCTATGATGAGTCCAGGACGAGTTGGTGGCACATATTTCATGAGTAGTATATTCCATACTGTGTCTCACATTCGTTGGGTAGATGGCAGCGCAAGCTCGGACCTGAGGCTTCATCCACTTCTGAACCATTCGTGTTAATAGATGCCGGGAAATTGTTTCTCTCTGAGAATTAAAGGGTTGAAGAACGCGAAAGGGTAGACCTTTCAGGTGACACGTTAAGTAAAAGGTAATACAACAAATCATGAGGAAAGGCGATTTTCTTCTTGTTCGAACCCTCGGATCGCGTGAGACATGCAGAGCAAAGGAAGACTGCACTGCATGAAACATTTTAAAATGCGCCTTAAAAAGCTATGATAAGATTATCTTCACGAAATGCGTTGCAATATGCTCGTTGATTCATCACGGTTCACGTTGACAACACCTTTTCGCGCCCATGTGAAGATTTTGCAAAGTTTATTCCTTTGTAACTCGTAAGTTAGCTTTCAGTCATCCATAGTTGTATATGAACAATACAGAGCGTATACCGACTCTTACGAGAGATAGCAGGGCAATTTCATACCTTGAAACGTGGCAGCAGTTATAATAGTTCTTCAAGTAAACAAAATTGATCATTGGACATTCGAAGTTCTGCCATTCTGGATGCGTGAATTGGACTTGAAGAAAGTCCTGATTTGTTCGTGCGAACAGTTTTAATTCTACATTGTCACTTTTTCTGTATCTGCGAATAAATGAAGGCCTGAAATGAGCTTTTGCAAAAGATGTACGCACAGATATCTGCAGCAAGTACTTGTTGTACGTAGGTTCATTTGCTGCAAAAGCTCGAGAGTCTCGGCGAACGATTTTCAGAGCTTCATCTTTGCCCTTTGCTCCAGCGCTGGCATTCCAGTAGAATCCGCCGAAAGTTATTGACCATGGCAATTTCTTTTTATCGCCAACAGAGTTCCTTAAACGAAAGACCAATTACATTTTTACCATGAGTCGCAAAGTGAACTTAGTCGACGCCTGCAGAGTGGCCAACAATTTCGACTAGTGTTATTTGAGCTGCAGCGAAAGTTTCGTTCATTTTTGATCAGTCTAGTATTATTGAACAGTAAAAAATAAGCTTTTTTTCATTATACCTTTGATCATATTCGACAGCAGACACGGTTCCATGATAATTGACAGCTTGAGCATGTTCCGCCGTTTTGACAAGACGTTTCTCAACTCTCTGAACTCTTGATACTACTGAGATCTTGGGAGCTACCATGTTTAGACCTAGTGGTATTCTCGATTTTTGAGGACTGTGATAAAGAGATATGTTCATTTGCTTCCATTTGCAGGAAGACAGGTCCTCTATTCTGCGGAAGAAGGGCACAAGTTCACTTGAGCCCCTTAGTGTATAATACAGATGAAGATGATAATCACCCCAGTTTTGGAGATGTCCTTTTCATAGAGAGGAAAGATTTGAGGGCATAAGTAAAATCTTTTCTGCTTTGGAAGCTCATAAAAAAGGAACAGAAACATCTCTACGACTTCTTAACAAGAAATCGACCTCTTTTCTCTGTAACCTCCTTAGCACGAGCATTACAGCAGTCAGTAGGATTTTTGTCGTTGATGACAAAAAGATGTAATTTCTATCGGTTGGCGTCTTAATATTAATCCAAATGTATGTAACAACGTTTACTGGTGCAAAACACCTTTTTATAAGGAGCAACTATCATTACTCATCACATTTGTTCCCTTTCGCCTGCTACTTCGCCGCTCGCCTGCCTAGACTCCGGCATTTGAAACAGGTTGAATGCATCATTCTCTTGACTTGAAAATTTATTATTTATTCTTACTGATGCAACAAGCACTTCATCATACATTTAATTTCAAACACTTCAACAACAAAAAAGCTGTTCCTTGCTTGGGTCAGAATTCACAATGAAAAGACACTGAGGAATTGACAGGAACTTTTTTACTCGAAGTTTGAAACGCCTTACTGGTGCAAGATAGCTTTCCTAAGGAGCAGCTAGCACTCATCACACTTGCTCTGCTACATTGCTTCCAATTTTGCTGCATTTTGAGAAGTTCAAGGAGCTATTAACACCAATATTTGTTACCCTTGTTGATAACTTGCAAATTCAGTGAAGTAGAAATTGAAGTAGATCAGAACTTTTAACGCGTTAACGCACCATACGGTCTGTACACTCTGATAATGTGAGGAAATTCAATAATTTCATGTCAGAATAAAACATGGTGCTGATCTTGTAAAGTGTGTACGTGACGATCGCACAGAGAAGTCACCACTCAGAAGAAACGGATCTCACAGGCGTAATTTGCAGGGTCATTGCAATCTATGTCATTCCAGTCGCCATTCCACATCTCGCCATTCCATGCCAATCTGTGTATCATTGCGATGCAATCTGTTGCGGGTCCGTTAGGCTCGCCGGAGTGCCAGTAGGATTCAGTCACCTGTCTCCCTAAAAAAAAAGAGAAACCTGTAACGACTTGGGCTTTAGGAATTGCATGTAGAGGGTTGTGATACGGCATCTTCAGGTCCTAATTTGATGTTTTACCTTTATTTAGGTTTATCTTTATCTTTCTCCAAAAATAAGCTTAAAATAAGACTAAAGTAATCCTCGTGGACTACATCGATCATTTCACAGCTTCTTCCCTATGGATGGAATTAAGTTCAGTGCTCCTATAAATTTAGAGGAAGGGCTGCGTTTAATGTCTTCGACCTCTATTCCCATCCCTTGACTTGGCTGCCTTCAACTTTAATGTTCTGTGCATTACTTGCCTCCATCTTCAATGGCTTCTTGGGTTATGATGTCCATTTTGGAAATATGTGATTTCCCTCGAACATATTGAACTCTATACGTCCAGTTGGAAACTAAAGGACTTACCATCAACCCATATCCAGACACCCGGAATTTCCAAATCAGTGGCGCCCAACCAGAACGTCTCGTGAGTTGGGCCAAATTGAATCGTCGAATAATTTGCGAGAAAGCTGTGCCAGGCTGGTCCTCGGCTGCCCTTCGGCAGATCACCCCCTTCTGCTGTGCAATCGCTCCTCGAGTCAATGAAGGATTTCATTTGGAGAAAAGGCTTCAGGAAGTGGAGCTTGTCTGTAATCATGGCGAACTGGTAGCCGCTTGGAACCAAGGATGCTGTGAATATCATTGTTGTTGAGCATGAAAACGTTGGGTTTACCTCATACAGTGAATAACTTTAAAAATAAATATTTTCTCCCTAGAACTGTACGCGTCGAAAAATGCACTCCAATGCTTTGTCACATTAAGCCAGGGGTGTCAAACTCAAATCGGTCGGCGGGCCGCATTCCTTACCTTGCAGATGCTTGCGGAGCCGCATTAATAATTTTTCGCCAAAAATTTGTGCTAACAGTCAATCCAAGCGGAAATTTCAAGAACAGACGGCGGGCCGGATGAACCACCTCTGCGGGCCGTATGTTTGACACCCCTGCATTAAGCCTACGAAAGTCCAGCTTTGATCCAAAGCCCTGGGAGGATTAGGAGGCGACAATTTGGAGGTGAAAATACATCAGTAAGCAAAGTAATATTTGCCATAAGAGCTACCAGAGCTTCGGCATGGAATACTGTAGCTTCCGCACGATACCGTATTTTATGGCGAAAAAAATCTGGAAAAGTCAATGGACCAATCGTATTCATTGACGCCATCGGAGTCATTAAATAGCTCTCGACTAATAAAAGTCGAATTATGGCTTGATCCAACCAGTAAATAGATCAAGAGTTACAACCCAATGGTACACTCTGATGCACTCTAAACCTAGAATTATTTTTACGCATTCATTTAAATGAAATTCCGCTGAAGAGTCTCGTGGTTTCATCTGGAAAAAAAATCACCTCCAAGGGGAGAATTCTTTGTTTCCATTAAACTGACGCGGAGTATTTTTTTGTCGTTGAGAAATCTGAGCATTCACTGGAGATTACTTGATACAACAGCGATTCATTCGCAATTTATCTTCTTTTGCGAAAACCTTGTTTGATCTAGTAAATGCCAAATTGCTGGCCTGCGTTTCATGCATATAATTTTGCAGTTTTTTTGAGCAATGACTTTGAGCAATCGAGCAATGAGGGTGCCCTAGGCGAATCTAGTTTTCTCGAGACAAGTCGAACTTGAGCCGTGAGAGTCGTTCATTTACATTCCTAATGGAAGGGGATACGACATTTACCCTTTTCTAACCCATGACAGACTTTTTGCGTCCCATGACCAATAAATTTCCGTAGTCCTATTCTTAGCGCCTTAACCGCCAATACACGGTAGAGCGCTCGATTCATAGAACCTATTTTCTTCTGATATGATGTGGATTTTTTTGTCGTTGAGAAATCTGAGCATTCACTGGAGATTACTTGATACAACAGCGATTCATTCGCAATCTGTCTTCATTTGCAAAAACCTTGTTTGATCTAGTAAATGTCAAATTGCTGGCCTGCGTTTCATGCATATAATTCTGCAGTTTTTGAGCAATGACTATTGATCTTAGGCCTCGTTCGAATTGAGCTCATGGAAATTTTATTTTACTGGTCGATCTCAAACTAATGGTACCCATGACGCCTATTGACGCAATAGGCCACAAATTTTTCATTGCAGAATATTACTTTTCGTGATAACCAGGAAAACGGTACTGCGGAGAAAGCTTTGTCCCGTGAGAAGGATCCGATGATAAATGCTTGGATGCGAAGTTTCATGACTCAATATTCAACCGTTGGCTGTTTGCATGCTAACAGATAAACAGACATACGATGAATGATCAATTTCTGCGGTAGTCAAGGCTATTTTGCGCATGCGCCTCATGTTTTACCTTGTGTTCAGTAAGCCTTCGGCTTATCTCACTTCAGTCTGAATCATCACTTTGCGATTGACATTGAATGCCTACTCGAGGGTTGACCAATCTTTTATAAGAAATATGACAGCAGTGTGAGCGTGTCTCGAAAACAAATTCAAGATTCAAGGAGTTCAAGGACGCAGCTGAAATAAAGGGTGGCCACTTGGAAAAATAGATCACTAGCGAAAAGTTGGTTTATCGACGTGACTTAATGGACACCCAGTGTCATTAGTTCCCACGCTTGTGAATCATCAGCACTTCTCGCCCTGTTGATAAGCCATCGTCTTTCTCAGCTTTTCCTTCTGATGCTAGACCCTCCGCTAAGGCAGGTAATAAAATGTCCCCATCTGATTTACCAGTGGCAGCTCATGATTCATGCTGTAGGGTAGGCCAGTGGGTTACTTCCACTTTTGCCTCCGTGGAATCTTGCCCCCGCATTCCGATTGACAAGAATCACAAGATGTGATTTAATATTTGACCTACACACGGTTGGGGCGAAAGTGCACAGAGGCGACTTTCCACGTGTGATTTATGCCCAGAAGAGCCACTTGAACATTTTTTAAATCGTGGCTTTGATTTAAAAGGAACAATCGCACATGGAATCGCGGCTGGTCATGCTGGAGACTGGGGGTGCCAGGATAAGGAGGAAAAAGAAACACAGGGATTGGGAGGTTCGGATTGACCGTCTCCAAAATCAATTGATCTATTTCGGACTAACGAAATTGATTTTTTTTTTAAGTCACAGCCACACATAGTTTTTGTGGAAGTGAAACTGGGAATTAACCTTATCTCCCTTTTTAATGGTTGAGGCAGACGTGGTTATCAGTCACGAAATCAACGTCTGGAAAGTCGCCCCTGTGCACTCTCTTTTATCGAGATATTAATGAGATAAAAGAGAAAATTTAGCAACTACCTATCAATTAAGTCTCGGGGGCGAAAGTAGAAGACACCGGCCAGTGACGTAGCCAGGGAAGGACAGCCCCTGTCCTGGCTCCCCCCCCCCTTTCCCAGTAGCTTACGTAAGGTTTTTTAGGTCCTCATATAACTTCATAGGCCCTCCGAAAACTGAGGCTCTCGCTGCGCTACTTGGGTTAAGCCTAGAATGCCAAGAAAATGTGTGACGGAAACCCGGAAAATGATTTTTTAGCGTGCGTTTTGAACGTAGTACAGCTCTCTGACTGCTAAGTTTAGAGGGTGCCCTAGGCGAATCTAGTTTTCTCGAGACAAGTCGAACATGAGCCGTGAGAGTCGTTCATTTACATGTCGCCGGGAGAGCAGCCCTGGCAATCTTTATTCGGCCACTTCAACGTGTTGGGTTTCCGTCTGTTTGAGACCTGTTTTCGAATTGCTCGTTTTATTTCCTTTACCATCACTTCTTATTTCAACCTTTCGTTCGTCGAGTCGTGAGCTTCTGGAGCGGGGTATGTTTATACCCTTCTTTCTTGCAACTATCATTCGTCTGAATTGCTTCTTTAAATTAATTTAAAGTTCATCAAAGGTGTCAGTAATGCTTTTATGTAATTTTTTAAACGTTAGTTTCCTGATTGGCATAAGCGAAGAACCCCGGTAGCACCCCCACGTGAAATGTTAACAATGCGGCCAACGTCAAATGCTAACGTGCGACATGTCATTCAGGCAATTTAAAGTGGTTTCGATTGAGATTCTACAGGGTGGGCCAAAATTCATCACCCCATTTCCTTTGGGAATAACTTTTGAACGGTTCAATGAAAACAAAAAATTCTAATGGAAAAAAGCAATTTATTTCGTGGAATTTTTATGGTAATTCAACAATGGAAAATTATGTCTTTGAGGTGCCCACCAATGGCCGCTTCGCAGAGTCCCAATCTTGTTACGAAATTGTCCATGACATTTTCTAAAGTCTCCGTTGAAAGCTGCTTGATTTCATCTCCGATGTTGGTTTTAAGTTCCTTCCAGTGTTGTGGGTTTATTGACATTCACTCGCTCTTTCAAGAACCCCCACGAGATAAAATCAGAAACACTCAAATCCGGTGACCGCGCGGGCCAATTGACATTGCCAAAATGCGATATCAAACGATTCAGAAACATTTGTTTCAGAATCGTCATTGTCTCCCTGGCTGTGTGAGCTGTTGCTCCATCTTGCTGGAACCACATGTTCTTACAATTTAGATTTGAGTCTCCGCAGCTCAGGCTTCAAGAAATTTTCGATCATGGCTCGATATCTCTCTCGTGAACACATTAAGAAGTTGCGAGGCCCGGGGCAAGTGAATTCCTGCGGCTCCCCTCCCCCCTCCCCCCTGCTACTTTGCACAAATACAATACTTTTTTTTTACTTAACGTTTTTAATTTCCTTCCGGGGGGGGGGGGGGGGCTGGAAGAGTGAGGCCCGGGACAACCCCCCCTTTTGCCCCCCCCCCCCCTCCCTTAATCCGGCCCTGGGTCCAGGTTAGGCCAGGCCTAACGTGCCTACCCCGTCGAGCCATGTGTTATTTACTTACTTATCCCTGCCTTGATATGACCTAATTTAACGGCACATGTTTGAGTTCCTCGTTTGCGGGTACGGACTTTCGAAATTTTGACTTTCGGAGGAACGAGACCGGAAGAAATAGGCGATGCATGAAATAATGTTAACTTGAGATAAAACTTAACCTCAGAATCAACCTCACCCGAGCATTCAAACTTAATATCCGTCTCCAAAAGAGCTTGTTTCGATAGCCGAGTTTGCAAGATTAACAAGTGGAAATGCTGAGAATGGGTACGCGCGCCTGTCATAGAAAAGTATTACGGCAGATGGCAGAACATAAAGTTTTTTGCGAACGTATGATTGAGCGATTTCATTGGCATCAAGAGGTGGTCCTATCGCGCGAACTCCTCGATTTAATAATGCAATGACTGCAGACCATCCCTAGAGTATTCGCTATTATATCTACTTTATATCACGAGGTGGAATCTACATACCCAATGCGCAATTCCCATATAATAGCACCCTATGACTTATGCAGGTCTGATATGACGCATGTAGATATTCCGTGACAGAAACGCAGAGGCTTATCGAGGTCATCACGAAGAGAAGTTATTTGCACAGCTGTCGATGCTTTACGAATGAGAGCAATAAGAACAAAGAGTAGAGAAATCCTATCAGTACGTTTTACAAGGTATCAAGGTAATTTAGTGGTATCAAGAGGCGATGACATCCATTTGGATACCACTTGTCGAGGTCGAGCGTTCCTTAATTATAGGGTAGGCCTACTCCTCTTAAAGCTAAATATTTTTGTACCTTTGTGGGTTTTTTTGGCACATCCTTGTTGCTTACTGCCCAGTCCCTTACGTCAACATTGCTTGTCCATAAAAGCATCTAGATTCTTCTTAAAAGATAGTCGCGGAAGGGGCAGCCACTACGTCGTCGTCAAACCCATTCCACGCGTTCACCACTCTACAAGTTTTGAAGTCCTGTCTCAACCTGCGCCGCACCTGCGGTTTATGCAACTTGAGTTGATTACCTCTCGTTCTCTTGCTGCCATCGAACTGGAAGAACCTACCATCCTCTAGATGATCTGCTTCTTTAATTATCTTGAAAGCCTGGATGCGATCGCTCCTCCTTAACCTCCGAGCAAGTACAGTCCCAGCGCTTCTAAATGCTTCTCGTATGGAAGTCCCCTTTATCATTCTTGTGGCCCTCCGCTGTACCCCTTCGAGCGCCATCAATTCACCCTTATTTGTAGGTCTCCAAAACTGGATGCAATGTACAACTGGTGTCTTACCAGCGTCGCGTACAACGGAAGAATAACGCGCAAGTTCCTACTTGCTACTGAATGCGAATGAATCCTAGCATTCTGTTACATTTGGTCACCGTCGCTTGCGCGTGAGAGGAAAACTTGAGGTCATCGTCGATAGGAAACTCCTATATCTTTCTCTCCGTTTGTCTCCCCCAGTTTATCCTCGCTAAACGCGTCGAGAGGTTATCGTTATTTCGACCAACGTGGAGAACTTTATATTTACTTTTATTAAACCTCATGAGCCATTTCTTGTTCCACTCATCCAAAAGACTCAAATCTCGCGCGGTTCTAGCCCTATCCGCCTCCCCCCTTATAGAAAAACCTATTTTTGTGCCGTCGGCAAATTTACTTATCATGCCCTCTACACCTAGATCCAAATCGTTAATGCAGACCAAAAATAGAAGCAGTCCCAGGACACAACCCTGAGGGACACCGCTTGCAATACCGACCTCCATCGATGCTTCCTCATTTACCATTACTCGTGTCTCTCTTCCGGTCAAACAGTTACCGATCCACTCGCTCGTTCTGCCCTGGATCCCGTGCGCCTCTAGTTTAACCCGCAATCTTTTGTGAGGAACGGTGTCAAAATTTTCGCAAAATCTAATTAGACGATGTCCACGGGATTTCCCTTATCCCTCTCTTCCGTCGCCCAATCGTAGAATTCGAGCATGTCAGTGAGACAATTTCGACGCCTCCTAAAACCGTGCTGAGAATCCCGGATGAGCGCGTTTCTTTCGAGGAAATCCAAAATGTGGTCCCTTAGGATGCTTTCCACGATCTTCCCCGGGATACTCGTGAGACTTACTGGCCTATTATTCCCCGGATGATTCTTTTCACCCTTCTTAAAGGTCGATACGACGTTTGCTAGTCTCCAGTCCTTGGGTACTTCACCGCGCGAAAAACTGCTTTCAAATATGATCCTTAGCGGAATTGATATTTCTGTCGCAAGTTCCTTGATGACTCGAGCAGGAATCCCGTCAGGGCCGGTCGGCTTACCCATCTCTAACTTCCCTATCATACTCACGATCGGTGATGCTACTCCTCGGTGATGGAGATATCCGCTATGCACGCCGAAGTCACCTCCTCCAAAGTCGGTGCTCCGTCGGATTTGACAGTGAAAACGGAAGCGAAGAACTCGTTAAGTATTCCAGCCATATCTTTATTATTTACAATCGACTCCCTCCTGTCGTTCATTAGAGGCCCGATTGACTGTTGACACCTACCTCTAGCATACCGATAAAAAGCCTTGGGGTTCTTCTTAGCATCGCTAGCCAGTCGTTCCTTCACCTCCCGTCTCGCAGACCTCATTTTCCGCTTCAACATCCTCGTGATGGTCCTATTTATTCATAGTTTTGTGTCGTAATGCATGTATTAATTATGACGTATTGGAAACTAGTTCCCATAAAATTTTTTGGAAGGTAGACTTCCAGATGATTATGCAATCAAGATTAGATTATCATTCATTTATGATAATCTTATGTTAGGTATCAAATAGGGAGTAAAACCCAGCAAAGTTCAGACAGTGCCTATGTTCGAAAGCATTCATTACATTTTTTTTAAACTAAGCATTCGTGAGGACGCTCTCATAAACAGTTCTTCCTGCCAGCGAAGAACTGTTTCTAAGGGAGACCTCATGAATGCTTAGTTATGTAGCAATATACGTGTAGCCATATAGGTACAGGTGCGAGAGAATAAACTTTGAAACTTATTGTCAATTTAGAACTTAAGCCGCTTTAGAATTTTGTCCAATACGCTCTTCCAAGGGTCCAGGGAACTCACATTCATTTTAATCCATTTAATTATACAGGCTGTTAATGCGAAAATGAATGCATGTAACGGAGTTTTTGCAATTAACCTCACAGTTAGCTCAGACTCTAAGGAGAACTCTGAAAGTCACACGATCACATCAACGATAAAATAGAGAGGGAACAAATTTGAACATGCTCTCAGGTCTTGTGGGTCCCACCTAACCAGTTGAGGTTAATAAAAAAAAAGGAACTTGTGCTCAAGTGCCAACTTGATCTTTGCCAAAATTGGTATTTAGATTCAGCCAAGATCGACCGATAGTACTGAAAGGGACTCGTGGTGCTTCGAAGCCTCAGGTAATTGCGGCATATCTTTCAGGAATATCCTTAAATATTCACATCCAATATCACCAAGGTGAGATATCCGTAACCACACGAACCGAAAATGCTAGTGAATACCAAGACAGGAAATTGTTAGCACCAGAGGTAGGCCTAGACACACGTGAGATGATAATTGAAAAAATACGTGTTTGGTCATTAATGTGGCCGTCTGGGGACAATTTGTCGATTCCATCAGGAACCTTGAAGGACTTTTCGGCTGTTCACCTACTTAGAATTGGAGGAGGAGAAAAAGGACTGAAACTGGTTTAATCACAAAAATAGGGATATCAACGTTGCAATGTGGATATTATGCCACGACGCTTTGGTTCCTGACTCGGTGATATAGTGAAGCATGTCAACCGTATGTGTACGGGGCAATGTGGATGTCGTTGAATATTTATGCATCCACAGGTGTGCGATTTTTTTTGCGAAGTTATCAAGCAATGTATTTATCTAAATCCGAACTCGCCTCATTTTTACACACGTGTACTCATAAAAGGTCGACAGGGCGAAAATATAAAGGCAGTTGAGGACGCTTGGGTCAATTAATAAATAAAAACTTCAATCAACAAGTTGAAAAATTCTTACCCTTGATGTAAATCATGCTGTCAGCAATCGCTTCGATGGTAGAATTCGCACCTCCCAGTTGGCAAATTTCTTCCCCGCCTCTCGTTTCCAATACGAAGGCCAGACAGTCACTATTCCTGCAGGAATTACCAGAGTGAAAATTGATACAAGGGAATCGAAAATAATACTTTTGTATAAAATCGATTTTGTATTAACCGCCAGCAACAGCGTCTCGATGTTCATCATTACTCGAGGACGTTGACATGGGCAAGGACAGTGAAGAACGAGAGTGGAGCGAATATGCACAGCCTGTGGGTCATTTGAACCAACGGTGTGGTCCACCAGGCAGAATCGCTAAGGTTGGGGTCAGGGTTGGCTAAGTAGGCGTCATGGTAGCGATTCCACATATTGCTGCTATGCAGACCAGGTTGCATTCAAGAGTCAAGTATTATTTTTTTAAACATCCTTGGATCGAGCAACTTCCACAGTTCACTTCGAGAGCGCAGACTGATACGATGGCTTCGGCCGGAAGCATACAAGTACGTTCTGCAACGCGAGTGAGAAGACTATTTTTTCAGACACACTCCCTAGTGCTTTACTTATCGATGCTTACGTGCTACTTACGTAATATTTTAGGAATGTGAAGTTTTTATCAACTTCGATCAAGAAGCGAAGAATCCGTTGAAAGAGTCAAACGCTTTCCATTCCTCCCTCCGCATACCCTCCCCAAAAACTTCGGCAGAAAAGTCTCTGGGCTTCGAATGGGAACGCGATTTCATCCAAAAAAAGCATCGATCCATCATTTATCCATATTAATTCCAGATTGGATAGTCACTAGCGTGCAGATCTGCTGCGATGAGCAGAAATCGTTCTTGAAAATATCTTATTTAGTCAGTGTAAGTCAATCCGTAGGTAGGGTGTGTCGGAAATCAGTTTACAATGAAGAAACGCAACCAAAGAGTTACTGAAATTTTTTGTGGGGGATTTTCACTTAGAGTGCATCTGAAATACATAGATCTTTATTCATTTCGTAAAGCGTTATTTTAATCAGTAAAATGCCTACTACCGATCTCCGTTCGTTCGGATGACGCGTTGGAAAATAGCTTACCTGGCGCATCGATTAGCGCATGTGATCTTTGAAGAGACGGACACATATATCTCAGAAGAGACAGTTTCTGAGAGATAACTCTGGAACCGCACTTGCGCTCCTTCCACCAGAGTAAACAAGGTCCCGCTGTCCCCGGTAGTAAACTTCAGATGGGTGGAAAACGTGAGGAACAGAGCTAGTTCCCTGATCATCTTTTTGGGGAGAAAAGATCCAATTCTCTGGTAAACTTTACTCCCATCCAATCCACCAATCTGAATTACAAAGTTATGAGAACGCATCATGATGAAAAAGCAAAAAACGGTTTTTATTTCTGTACTAGGTATGGAGTTGCCTGGGGCAAGTGGGGACCATTATGCTTTCAGATGACTTTAAAGATAGAGGGGTGATACTACTGATGTGTGAAAAATTAAAACTTACTGTTGGAGAAGGCAGGGCAATCGAGAGAAAGTGTCAGTCGTAGACACACCTTTGCATTAAGGGTTCCAGTCACCCTGCCATAAACTAGGATCCACTTTCCGATGCGAATAATATAATATTCAGCCATGGGCGTGGCATTCAGGAAGCAATCAAGACGACAACCAATAAGCGCTCTGTGTCTAGCTGACGCAGACCAGGCGGTCGGACTAGGAAACGACATTCTCGATCAATACCGCATCGAGTTGGAATTCTTTTTGCTCAAGGTAAGGAACATAAGGAAAAGAGACTCCAAAGAAGCAGTAATGAATTTGTATGCACATAATATTAAAAAGCAACTCGGTCTTGCGATTTGAAGATTTTGCGTGTGATTGAAGATTGTGATTTTCGACTTTGGCTGCATAGTTTGTGAAAACAGCAGATAAGGAGAGCATGGCAGCTCTTGAAAACTTTGGACCCTACCCAGATACATTCCAGATAGCTATCCCAATTATAATTATGTTTTTCGTCGTCTGACAGGTGAAAAGTCGAGAGAGAGAATGAAAACGACGTCTTACCCTAGGAGGTTGGTGCATACTACTGAGTCCCGTCGGGTGTCACCATTACCTTGTCATTGAACACTCAAAGTATTATTGTAGTGGTCAACAAATATGTAGACGAGGCAGCACATATAATTTCGAAAGCCCCTTCCCGAACCTTTTCGTCAACTTTCTGAACCAAGAAAACAAACTCACCTCCTGATCTGTGACTTAGATTGATTCACACGGTCCAATTAGACATGATCTACGAATGCCACCTTCCCGGGTTATTCCGTTTCTGAGGTCCGTGAAACCCAAGACCCGTATTACTTGAACTTCGAGAACATTGAATTGAGAAACGTTTGGTGTCTGATAGTAGATAATGCCCGAATTAGCTGGAATTCTTGCTGTGATTAAAAAGGGGGGGAGTGGAATCAGGGGAAACCAACAAAACTCGAACTAGTTTTCTGTCCGATTATCACAACCTGCGTTTCTCAGAGCTCATAATGGTCAGCCTAAGGGTCGATCACGTTGTTTCGCCCCTCTCTGAAACTACCTGTTTTCAAAGATCAAGTCACGACAGAAATAAATCTTCAGTGACGAAAAATGGGTGCATAGGTCTCTCCGAAGTGTGACAGACCGTAATCGTAGATGTTGCAACTGGACTCGAACGACTCCGCTTTGAGTCGAACGGATGCGCTCCAAGACTCGAACGCGGAATTCCTCCCTCTCACCCCGTAATCTGTACAGTCAACCGCAGCAGCCCTTTTGATTAATGTCTGTCGGATCTGTTCGCGTGTTCTATGACCATCCGTTACATTCACAGATTTAATCAAGGTTCTATTATAAATACTTCTTGAATTACTTGTTAATCAAAATTGAAGGTTAGTTGATGACACTAAATATTGACCACCCTGTAGTATTTGACATACTGGCCCGATGGGTCTGAAATGTGACATTTCCGGATTTTGTGGCTGGGGAACCCTGTATTCCAAATAATAATTTTAAAAATCGGAAAGGGTTTGGCGTTAATTTGCAACTGTTTTTAATGACATTTCCTTGAAAGACCAATTTAGATTAGCGTATGCCGCAATACCCACAGCAACATTTCCTTATATTTTTGCACTATCATGTTTTCGCAGTCGCTAGTTTTCGCTAGCAGAAACAAAAAGCTGGGGACATCCGTAAATGATGATGATTATAGTCATTAAAGCCTGAAGCTTTTGAAGAGAAGCTCTGAAGTCTGTTGCTGGGAGGCCGCACGCTGATTCGTTTCGAGTCACTCTCGTACGTGCATAAACTAGGGGTCAAACGTGCTGTTCGACTCTCGCGTCAGCCTGTGAATTTGCAGCGTTAAACCGAACATGCGTTCAAGTCTATGTCTTACGAGATAATCAGTCGAAACTGGTGAGTTTATTTTCCTACAATTAACATACGAGGTATTCCTGGAGAAACTCATACACTAATTTGTGCTTGAACCCGGAGTTCTATAGAACAATTTTCATGGATGTACCCTGCAACCGAAACACGATTGCTTCATATCCAATATCTGAGAGCGCTCAGATTTCATGTTCGTACTTACCCTTACGATAAAAATCTCAGGAAATTGGCACTACGGCATGTTTCATAAAACAGGGCAACTACAGGGAGATTCATCAGAGAGCAAATCATACGAGTAGCCGATACCTTTAGCCTAAGCATTCGAGTTTCGTTGGTTTCCCCTATACTTGGCCTTGAAGGAGATGGGAAGCTTCCTTTGTCTGTTGCATCACACGTCCGATTTTTCTAAAGCTTGTCTACGGAACTTGCCATTCCCCAATAACGCATGCAATGACTCAGTGCGATACCCGATTTTTACGATATTTCAACATTTCCCAAAAGTCAGTTGATCCGAGGAGCAGAATCTTAAGGTTGAGATAAAGCCTTCCTATACTGTATTAACCCCTTCAGTGGCAATCTCGGAAAACTTTCGGGATATCATAACGGTGCCATAACTGCATATCTCGGAACAGTTCCGTTTTGGTGCAGGGTTCTGTTCGGTATATCCCGAAACCGTCCCGAGCGTTTGCTTTAGTTGTTTAAGTGTTTAAGGCGGTGGTTGGTAGATGGCAGCACGAATTGGCGCTGCTTGTAGCTGTCTTATAAACTAAAATCTTTCGTTTGACCCACGTATTTGTCTACTGTTATGGCGTCGAGAAAGGATAAAGAACTTCGGCGAAAGGATATTTCCTCTATTCTTGACGATGCTTATGAAAATTCGTAAAGTAATATTAGTGCATCAGATATTGAATTTGATCTTGATGAAACTAGTGGAGAAGAAGAAAGCAGTGAAAATAAAATACTAATGACACCTTATTTTACATGAAAAACGTGCTCAGTAGGGCACTAAAGGTGGAAATAAACCTGCCGCTGAAGGGGTTAAAATGAAAGATCAGGAACTTGAGGAAGAACGTCGAAATAAACCATTAATCCAAGGTCAGATCAGCATCGAGCTGATATTCGTGATCTAGATGGTGACATGAGATAGGGAGTGACTATCCTGCCTTCACGAGAGGGTCGTTTGTGGACAAGGTCTTATTTTTTTAAGAACATCTGTCATATCGTTCCCACCATTAAGATATATACAGGGTGATTCAAAATAAACGCTCCACCGTTTTCTATGGGAGAAAGTAAGGTTCGTATATTCGAGCAAATATGATAAGATTTATGAACTCTTGATATTGGACATATAGAAGATGTTGAGAAGATTGTCTGGGATTTTCTCAGAACAATTCTTTGAGCTGTGCATTGTCCCGTTGCAAAGTTTACAGGTGGATCATTACACCTCAAATGCAGTAATAGTCTAAGCTCTATTATCTCAAAAGTCAACTAGAATGGCTTGCCAAATTTTGGCCTCAAACCGATTTAGACAAGATTCACATTTTAAATAATTGGATTCAAGATTTTGAAAGACTCTCAATTACTGCGAATATTTGGCAGAGAGGTTTATGTAAGGTTTAAAGGTACTTTAAAAAGGTTAAAATTACTTTTTTTTCCCTACCTAAAATGTGGCGTAGCACGAAGATTGGGGGCCCTCTTGTTAACAGCGTCATCTATCGACCAGACCAATCTCTTAGACTCATGAACTTCTCCGTCAAGTATCAGCTGCATCCAACTGTCTCTTGAAATGTTTTAGAAAATCAAAATAGGGTGGTGGCATAATAACGTGTAGTCAGGAATTTAGTATCTGGGGGTTGGGAGCCATTTTGTGCCGCCAACCCCCAATTCCCCACCCCATCAAATTAAAACTCGCTTTTCTTGGCCTCTGCTCGAAGTACAGACATGTTTTTTGTTTGAGGGCTATTCTCAAAATAATCTGAAGGTTTGCCAAGTTGAATCGAATTCTGAGACGGTCCAGCGCAGATCATAACCTCACTTGAGGTGGAATGATTCACTTCTAAGCACCTTTAATTCACCTCAAAATGGACATTGCATGACTTAGACAGGGGTGCTGAAAAAAGCTGACATGCATCTCAACACCTTTCAACGGTCCAACGTCGCTCGCGTTGTCAATGTAAATTTTTATTTGCTTTTATGAAATAGTGTTTCTCCCGTAGAAAACGGTAGAGCGTTTATTTTGAATCACCCTATATACTAGTATACCGTATACGTCGAGCCATAGGGCAAATCATTCACTAAATAGGACCCTTTGTCCCCTCTTAGACTGGACCACCGGCTCATTTTCTGTCAAATACTGCGACTCATGTTTGTAATCCAAGTTGGACATCTTTCGAGATCTTCATCAAAAGATTACCTGCATTGGAAGAAGCTGGTGGAGGAAATGTATTTTGCTATTGCTTCAGTTTAGTTGCTTCCCTTTTGCTTCGCGACTACAGCAGGAGAAGTAAAAATTATTATAGCCTCTATTCTAATTCTAGCTCCTGCGGGAACCATCCAGGAAGGCATAAAGAACATGAAAAATATCGTTTGTGACTGGTCTTTTTCAATTCTGATAAAGGACCTAGATTTGGCACTCCGTCTAAGTCTCAAAAGGTAATGAAATCGTAAACACACTTAGTATATGGGCGTAGCATCTCATTGTGACAAAGGTTCCACTGAGAACGCGCTCTCAGGAGTAGCTTCTGTACTGCGGTTCGCTGGTAAAAATATTAGAATGATGGTTGGGTCCTTGCTTTTCTAATTCCGACATCGCTGCCATTTCTAAACGTAGCTGGTCTGCCATCTTGAGCGACGAAAGTCTTTCATAAAAGTCTTCGGAAGCTGGGATAAAGACTGGTATGTAATCACATTCTGATTGGCCAGCGGTCTGGCGAGCTACAAGAACGCAAGATCAGCTAATATGATGAGAGCATATGAAAAGACGACTGACATTCCAAATTGAGCGCGCTTCATTTTTTATAAATGTAGGTATAATGACTTTCTGGCCTCTAACTGCTTTTTGCGGTCACGTACTACTCATAAATGAGTCGACAGACAACCATTCATTAGGCAAGAAAGATGCGGGTGGCGCGATTTAAGGACTACAGTTCGCCATTGAGTTAATTGCAGTATCCTGGTTGACCGCTCTCTTCATGCAGACACTTGAAGAAGCGGCTCGTGATCTCTCAAGCGTTGCGTCAACTCAACCTTGCAGCTGAGAAAGGATTCGAGAAACTCCTTATTCGAGCACTTCCTGGTTGGAATGTCATTCTGAATGAGAATGAGAGAGTCAGGCTGGCAGACGAATTTGAAACTGATTCCAAGGTGATCAAAATTAAAAAAGCACTACACATTATATGCATAGCTCCCGAATTTTTCTTCATTGGCAGGATTGCACCATAATACTATTTGCACGTTTGAGATGAAGTCCTACCCCGGTGTATTACGATTCACAAACGCTGGAGTTCCTTTTGGACACCTAGTGTAGAGTTAGAAAGGCATTTGACGGTTTGATGGTTGCAGCTGATGATGGGATTAAAGAGTGACACATTTACCCTTGTTCCAGGCTTAGGCCCGAGGCCTTTACATCATCTTTCAGTCTCCACATTTGTGTTTCTCTAAATTCCCATTATCACTATTACCTCTTCTCCCTTCTGCTGGGGTTCTATCATTTGGGAAAATATTTAAGCGTTTCTCCATGATTATACCGACAGATTCCATTGTCTTTCTTTATTAGAAGACAGGAGTTGCAAAAAGAAAGAAGCCTAAACTCACTTTTCTCCCCCTTTCTTTTTTATCAGAATTTCTGGGAATGAACGGGAATCTCTCTGATTCCCCCACCATTCCCAACATTTATTTGGACACAGGAGTACATTTCACCGTTGTGAAGAAAGCTGAGCTGAGTATTCGCTTACAGCATACGTTAATTTGTGCATAAATATTGCGAATATAGATGCCATAGATGGTTAGAATTTGTGTCAAAGTTACAGCAGACATTAAGGCAATATTCAATACGCGTATTATCTTGACTCAATCCGAATCCGAAGCATCGAATAATATGTAGATGGGAAAACCCCCTGAAAGCTCTACCAGAAAGTTCATTCGTAGTCTCTATGCAGTCGGTGGACTGCCACAGGGCCAAAAGGTAGTGGCGTCCTTCGCGAGTGCAATGGCAGACGTTGATAAGTAGTCATTCATGTGTGGCCAGGGGTCAAGTGTCCCTCTTCGCGGTCCTGCCCTTATACTCAATCCCTGAAAGTTCTACATATTTCGCTCAGTCTGAGAATCTAAAAGTGGCCGAGGAGAGATGAAAGGAAGAAACTCTTGACAACCTCTGGGTTTGTACATTAACATAGAAAATATGCGAAATGCGGAACACATCTTGCATCAACAAGGTCCTCATGAATGCAGGGATAACTGATTCTGCTGTACAGTACCGTGCAGCGCTACAACGGAGACATGAGACCAATCATGGCCGTATCGCATCTGCCCTTCCTTTCATAGATTCATTAGATGGAAATTCTTTGTTTCTTGCTCTCTGTTCCCTCCTTTCCTCTCAACTAGGAACTTTCTGCTTTCTGGTACGGCGTATTCTTTTGAGAGGATGGGGTTTGAATCGTCCATTGCCAAGCTATGTTTCCCCTAGTGGGGAAGCCCCGAAAGCCCGCCAACAATTCAGGCAAAACAATAGGAGAGAGTACCGTAACGCGAGTCGTTGATCGATAGCGTTGAAACGGTATTCCGCTTTCATTGTTGACCATTACCCATTTCCTCGAGAGTCTCAATGCCAGGCCGCCTCTCTATCGAGACCTATGAGAAGGGGGGAGGAGCACGTGGTCATAACCTCCGCGGCTCCTCCGAGCCCAGGTGGCCAAGCTCGCGCCACGCACTTGATAATCCCTGAGAGCCTTTTCGCGTCGTATTTACAATGAATGGCATTCACAAAAATAACGTAATCTCTTCTCCTACAACGTCAATCCTCAGGAAACTTTTGCTGGTTCGTGGGTATGTCACCTATCCGTCGAACACATCACGTTCAGATAGACTACATTTTTTCCTTGGATAGGGCTCCACCTTAAGACTCGTAAGTTAAGAGCGTACCTTCATTGGCGAGCTTTTCTTGGAAGGTCAATAAAAATCATATGCAGCATTCCCTGTTCAAAACAGATGAGGTTTTTTTTTTTAAAAAAAACAGTTTCTGCCTTTCTTAAAAAAAAAATAAACAAACTAGGGCTGCCAAGTTTTCAGCAGTCGGATCAAATTGGCAGAATGTGATTGTTTTCTAGTAAACCTAAGGAATTTCACCATCTTCTGCACGTTCGGTGAAAGCATTATACTTTAAAATGTTCTTGATATAGCTTTTGTCTGAGACAACCCTGACCGTCGAAAAAAACCGGAAAGGAAATAAGGAACATGAAATCCCTATTGAAGAAAGAAACACGAAAGAATAACAGCTTATGGAAAGCACGGTAGACATAAAATATTTAATTGTTGATCATTGCTGTATTGGAGTATTGGAGCCATAATTGCTATTCGAGCTGACCTGCCAGGAAATAGAAAAACCTCTTTCGCTATAAACTAGATGCCCGAAAATCATTCGGAGTATTTGCAGCAGATGACTCTGCCAGACAGGTGTATTTCTTATAGAGTGAAAGGTCGCGTCATTTTTTTCATTCATCCAGTAGCTTTGAAATGACGTCAAGTTCTGCTCGGAAAAAATACGACTTGTGTTGGGTCTGTCATGATTTATCTTATTTTCAGGAAGAAATTGAATCCTTCCCATGAAATGCGATGGGGAGGCTCATTTTATGTTACATCCGTCGCTGGGCGGCCCCAATGCTGAAGCAGAAGTAGCCATAGTGACTCGGTGTTAGCGTAGTAAAGTAACACTTGGTAACTCGGCCTGGCGCTCACAGTGGGTTAGCAGGCAATAATAGGCCAAAAAATCCAATACCTCGGATTTGTTCCAAAATTTCTTCCACAAACATAGGAACCCAGACTCATGGAAACTTAGTGATATTTTGTAGATGGAGCGAACAAAAATACCATTTTGATACTGTCAAATTGACGACATTGAAATTTTCAATATTGTAAATTAAAAAAATCTGACCGAGTTTTTTTTAATTGTAAACCATGAAAGAATGCGTTAATCTCAATTTGACTTATACCTCTGAGTGGAATATTGTTCTAGCAAAAAATTATGCATCATTTGCAGTTGGTGATCTCATCTGTAAGTCACAGGGGGGTAATTCCAGGGATGACTGGAAAATTCGCACTTTTCTGACACTACAGGGCTGTATCTTTTTGGCATTGGACGGCACTATTCTGCTCCTTCCCAGATGTTGGTACTTGAATTGGAAAAAATCCTGGGGAGTTTTTTTTTCAGCAAGTTGTATCATGAATGACTAAAAATGTTCGTGTGTTTCATAAATGGCTACTTCTGGCATTATAAACAAAGTAGCACATGATCTATGAGATCTACTTGGCTGCAGGAAAGAGTGAATCTGTGGAATTGCGAGATTGATTTTGCAAAGATTTGGGGTTCAAATCAATGAAACATCGTATACTTCCTTGAAAGACGCTGTGCGGAGACGTCTTGATTTCTTCCTGCGCTACCCTATTATTGCCTGACCCCACGCACAGCCCACTGTGGCGCTGTTCTTTTCCAGGAAAGCTCAGTTCTGGAATAGAATCCCTTAGAACTTGGCCTGGGCTAAGGGCGGTCTTGCGAAACACGAAATATGTACATGTAACGCGTATGAATCGACGTGTTACATGTCACATGTACATATTTCCGCTTCCACCTCTATTCTGCATACATAGTTCATGACGTGTACAATCACAGGAAGAACTCAGAAGTTCAGGGAAGGATACACTTTATTATGTGCTTCCTTTCATATTTTTTTTAGACTTTAAAATTTGTATGCGAAGAGAAAATTTCTTGCCCTTTAAAGCTGTATCGGTATATTTTTCTCCTCATCTTTAAAAAAGAATCCAAGATCGGTGTAAGGACTCAAGTAAAATCTCCGTTTTCAAAATTGTGACTTTCTCATGCCGACTGATCAATTCGCAGCGCAAACGTCAGCCTATGCCAATTATCTTCGGAGTTACAAGGTCTTTTCGAAAAATAAGATTATCCCACGCCGTGAAGGCGAAAAAAATTCATTAATAAATCCAACGGAATTTGTGTGAGAAACTGAGTTGCAGCTGTCCCACATGTCTTCTTTCCCATCCACATCTGGGATAAGAACGATGTTCGACGCTGTTTTTCCGCATGGATGCATGGGTCCCAGTTACGATTTTCCGGAGGAATGAGACAGCCGTTTGCCTCTCCATTCTGGAAATCAGCGTACATTTCATACACCATACGGCGAATGAATTCCTGATGGAAATCATCAGTCTTCCCATGCTTCTGCTCAGATGGACACCTCTTCCTTGATGACAACGTAATTTTGATCCAAAGAGCATATTGAACAGTTACCCGTGGATGGAGTTGTGCGGTCCTCTCCGTATCCTGATATTCTGCATTTTGCTATATAAAATGAACCTTTCCTGCTCGGAAGAGACGAGATTTATGGCTTTAAGGGCCATGACAGCGAGATCGGGATTCATGTTGTGCATAATTCGGATTGTGCAAACATTATCCTCCTCTGCATCGAAATAGCGAATGAACGACACGTGGCGTTGCTTCATGCAGGCCGTTTCCCTCGTATTCTGCAAGGGAAATTAGCATTGTCATTGTCCTGTGATTTTGAACCAGAGGTGACTATCTGCACTGTACTGAAAGTTTACTAGTACTTTCCCCTGCAATTACCTTTTCTTCTACTGCTGGTTTCTACTTACAGTGCTGATTTCATATTGTCAGCTGCCATCATCGCTCTTCTCCTCATGCGCACTTCGTATGCACAATGTGCGACAAATCTGTTTCGAAGGTTTCCGCTGAACGTCACCAAAATTATTCCTACTTAAAGAAAATCCAAGACAGGACACCTTCAGTGGAGTTTGCTCAAGGTAAATGGGGAGGTTATCCAATGGAGCAAAATAAGATGGGGGAATATGGCCACCCTGCCGTAACTTGTCATTTCCAGGGAATATGACTTCATATAACGGCTAAATGATGCCACAGTGAACAATAATGGTTTAGACACGGTGCTGTGCAACTAAGATATAAAGGACTCTTTATTTGCTGCTATCGTAGAGAGTGTTTTAAAAATGGGTCAGTGTTTTTATATGCTGAGGTCCCCGCGCTGTTGTATTAAACCTGAGGGAGATAAGCCGTGTATTGATTCAGTGATATACTGACGGAAATCCTTTTATGTGGCCTTGGACTTGTTGCATCCCCTTACGTTTCAAAATTTCCCATAACTTTCGCTTTTTTTGCAGCGAATATGCTGTACATTTCTTACTTTGTAACATATTGGAGAAAATCGCCTGAGGGGACCCTCGTTTGTGAAGTGTGTTATGTGTGCTTGTCGCCGATCAGACACCTTTTCTCACAATGTGGATCCAAAAACGAATCCTTGGTGGTAGCTGGGGGAATGCATTGGGAGACTGGGCTTGGTACAAAAGGCGCAGATCCCACATACCGATGAGGGTCATGCACAAGGAGAGGACGGAAGGGCAAATGCGTCCCTCATAAGAATGGCGGGGGACAGGTTTATTGCACGTGGGAGACGTTATTCCAGGGATGTTCGATTTTCTACCTTTCTTCAAACTGATCTAAGACCCTAACATGGACTAAGTAGGGAGTGCTGTATGTTGATACCGCAGTGCTCGGGATGTTATTTTACTAATCAATTTCCTGATAGCGAGAGATTTTCCTTTGCTTTTAAAGCTGTTATTGATCGAACCTCATATTTATTGCCCTCATGACATGTATGCTCATCCATAATCCTGTATAGACCTTAGTATATGTCAAGAACCAAATGGATTCTATTGGAACTAAATTGAACTTCCAAGTTGAGGGTTGAATGCTCAACAATTGGCTGAGAGAGTGTTTTAGCATCCGTGTTGTTGTCAGTTCTGCAGGTCGAGACAAAACACGCTTGCACCAATGATTGATTTATGGGGTTACCCTTCTCTAAACGCGTACTCCTGACGCACAAGAACTATAAAATGGACTTTAAAAATAAAAGATATTGCTTTTTTCCGCGTACGCCCACCCAATGGAAGCTCCTTCTTGATCTCAGGTTGCCAATGAAAAGCTTTCCGACAAGGATATCCCTCCCCTGACCACCTTCTCGGGGATCGACGAAAGAAGAAAGAATAAAGAATTCAGTACCGACTTGACCGAGGTATTCGAACCCTCTCTTGGATCGTGGTTCTATCTCCGTCGAAAGTATTCTTCCTTTTCGCTTTCTTCTGCTGGAAGTGGAATAATTTCATGGTGTCTTCCTTTGGGTCGATAGTTCTCTCCGTAACACAGTCAGTGCGACATAGTGATATGTGCGTCGGATTTGGATAAGTGAGTTCCTTGAGAATTTGAAAAAACTTTCCAAATTGGGTGCAAGGGTTCCGTTTCGTCATTCTGAACTTCGCTGTCTCCCCTCGATTGGAGTCAAAGGGAAGGCTGAAACCTCTTTTAGGAGTGATAAAAATACTTTAAAGCTCTAATACTCTTCTTGTCCATAGTAGCCAATAGAGCTTTAAAGGACATTTTGGAATTCGGGCTTAAGCTCTGCCATCAATCACGAGATAATCACGAATGGTGTGGTCCATAATGGTTCCTATTTCATTTCACGACTTGAGTAATTGAATCTTCGTAATTTTCGTAGTATATACATTAAACATGGTCTTCTTACCCCCTTCTCGTTGAACTTACACTCCCATAACACAAGAGGGAATAATATAGACAGAGTAGATACACTCGTATATGAAAATATAGAGCCAGTTCTTATTCCTCTTAGCTGCTTGAGGTGTCTAACCCCTTCACAAGCAGATTTTCTCACACGCTATAGGAGAAGCCAGAGAATTTCTCGGGTATACCGGTAAAGGTGTTAAGGTAACGGGACTAAAAGTCCCTTCGCGGGAAGAAGAGAGCTATTTTCAAGATCGTTCTCATTGCTCACGTCCTCTCTGTCCCAGAAAGCAAAGTACATGTAGATCTCATTTTTATTTCTTTATTTTCTTCTATTATATTGCATTATATATATATATTTATATTAAAAAAATGGCGTTTTCCGATTACATTTAAACATATCTCCTGAATTTTACAAAGAAGTGGGGCCAAGTACAAAGCGAACTAATAGGGCTTTTTCACGTCACGTCACAGCGGAGACACCGTCTCCGCGCCATGCTGGGGTACAGGCAGACTACGTTTGGCAAGAACGACGATGATATTTTGTTCAACTATGATGAATTTATCTGGTCTATCCAGGTCTGAGGAAGTACCCACACTTGCAAAGGTGGTTCCCTGAGTCTTTGAGAGTGACGGACCTGCAAAAATGATTATGTATGCTGTTTCTCCAATCGGTTGTGCGGTATCCGTACAGGCCTAGATCTAAATCCATGATCAGGAAGGCAGCCCAAACCAGGTGTCCTCGTCAGAGGATTCTAGATCGGGTCGTCTCTTAAGGCCTCAAGTGAGAAGGTAAGACCTGAATTTGATGGCATGTGATGCTCTAAGCGGGAGAGAGAAGAGAATATTGTAGTTGGAATTTCCTATCATATCGTGGGCTCAGTTCTGTGGAGTCTCTTCCTTCATAGGCCCTCTTTTCGAAACAACCCTTTAACGCCATGATTTTCCGTTGAAAAATCCACCAGACCATCACAGGGCTTCAGCGCGTAAGGATCAGTGTCTTCGCATATCTTCATCTTCTCCGGATAGGGGTCTTTTGCCGTGCCTTGCAGCGTCTCAAAATAAGCGGAAAAACTGGTATTCCTGATGCAGACTTGATGAGGCTACACCCATGACATAAACATATCAATCGAAATCCCCGCTCTCCTGTACTCCAGCATGGCGGATGTTCGCTCCGCCCCTCTGTTAAACGTCATCTTGTGACGTCGGTGAAAAAGCCCTATAACCATCGACGTTTCTCTCTTGATTTGCAGATTTCCAGTAACGTTCACAAATATGCAGGATATGAAGATGAAGGACGTGGCTTGTGTCTTTGTCACAGTTCACAGACCTGTGAAGCTTTTGCACTTTTCTCATTGCATTCTTTTCGCTCTCACCTGCAAGGTGGTCTGTTTCGCCTGGGAGCGAAATGGAAGTCCATCGCAGGTACGCAACCGGAAACAGGTACTCAAAGGTCTATCTTCAGGTTATAAAAGTAGACGAGGTTAGGCTACATCCCAGCGGAGGATAGGACTCAAAAGGCAATGACGTCACTGGTATAGTCTATCCGGTCCACCTTTGCTACACTTTTAATCCTCAAAAGGCGCCTCAAATGTCATCTGTCTTTCTCCTTTGTGAGGTGAGATGTGACATCCCCTTTGACCCCTCCGCCAGACAGTGGCCTGGGGGAAGGGGGCAGGCATAATGTATTTTAGAAATCTTGATAAAATGCATGACGAGTGCAAACACGTAGGTCCGCCACTGAGAGCTTCCAGCCCCTTTCCGACATTTTGACGAGCGGTTGACAGCACAAAATTAATGAGCTACCATAAAACAGACAATACCGGCTTAGCAAAGTTGGACCAGATAGACCATATATTCTTGCTCTCCTTAGCTTATTGATAAAATCTTTTTTCTATTCCGCCTGAGGCAATATTAGTCTGTTCTTTTCGTGCTATCTGATTGGAAAGAAAGTTCTCGGAATTTCTTGAATATCCAGTACAATTTTTTTCCAGAGCATGCTAGAATGTTCTGCGTGTGTTTATAAGTAGGTCGTGTCCTTCGGCATACAACCGTATATTATTACAGCCCTGGTGCTCTCCAGCCATGAACCAGCCCTACCCTCTTACTAAGGAGCAAGTTCNTGGGTTGAAAGCGAAGCCCCGAATAATGGCGGTTCTCACCCTAGGGCAATTCACGCCACTGATAAACACCTGTACCGACTGCTCACCCCTGGTTTTCCTCCAATGCTGTGCGATTTGAAGCATTGTGAAGTCCACATTTCGTAACCAATCGCTCAGAAGAAATTTTTCCTTGACTCGCGGAAGGGAATGCATGGAATGGGAAAGAGGCGGAGAGGATACGGTACTGAAAAGCTCAAGGGGGAAGCGGCTGTAGCGAGAAGATAATATTTACGAAAATATTTGACATGGGTATTTTGTCCTTTTGAAATGACAATGAAAATATGCGCTCCTCGTCAGACTTCCTCGTTCTGTGCTGTTCCCAAATCAGAGGAAGGAAGCTTCTTTGTCACGGTCGCGGCAATTCACGCGATTTTCATGAGCTTCATGAAATTCCGAGAACTTTCTTTCCAATCAGATATATTACATTGCTCTTGCGTACCTATCATACATTATATTGTGCTTGCACGATTGTATCGTTTGAGTGTGGCGCTGTCAGGTTCATAGCACTCGAAGATGCCGATTGCATGTGCAGCCGCCGCCAGCAAAAGCACACATGATTTTGGAGCTGACGGAGAGAAAATTACGTTTAATCGTTTCAAAGGATCCTGGTTTAAGAAATACCAAGGTGATCTGATGAAAAAGCTAAGAATATATTGATTTCTGAAGTGGACTAAGGGAGGGATCCCAAAACGACCCGGTTGCCGTCGATTATCATCTTTCGAGTCCATCTTCTTGATGATCCAATTGAAACTCCAACTCAATCATCGGGTACCCGAAATAGTTGCAATAACGCAGATGTTCGGATTCGCTTAATAAATTCTGAGTTGCTCAGCAAGAACAAGAGAGTGAGAAAGAAATTGAAAAAGACCATTTGTTGAGGTGGTAAGAGGGAATATCATGATGCTCATGAAAATCGCGTGATTTGCCGCGACCGTGACAAAGAAGCTTCCTTCCTCTGATTTGGGAACAGCACAGAACGAGGAAGTCTGACGAGGAGCGCATATTTTCATTGTCATTTCAAAAGGACAAAATACCCATGTAAAATATTTTCGTAAATATTATCTTCTCGCTACAGCCGCTTCCCCCTTGAGCTTTTCAGTACCGTATCCTCTCCGCCTCTTTCCCATTCCATGCATTCCCTTCCGCGAGTCAAGGAAAAATTTCTTCTGAGCGATTGGTTACGAAATGTGGACTTCACAATGCTTCAAATCGCACAGCATTGGAGGAAAACCAGGGGTGAGCAGTCGGTACAGGTGTTTATCAGTGGCGTGAATTGCCCTAGGGTGAGAACCGCCATTATTCGGGGCTTCGCTTTCAACCCAACTTTATCTATTCTAATCTTGTTTCAAACCTAGGTATAACTGAGAACGAGCCAGCGCGATCTCGTTCTCAAGTTCACGAGATCGAACGAGTCAGTAACTTTTTTTCTAATTTTCTATTTTAAGACCAGTGAGTTTGAACTTGCTTCAAAAAGGTCCTGCAAAAAGAGAATAATATGCTTGCAGGCCAATGCTCATTATTATAAATGACATATCATATAAATATAATAAACCCATTAATATAAATGTTTGAAGAATCCATGAGCATTCACTTAATCTTAACTCAGTGATCATTGCTTTGCGACTGCATATTGTAATTCAGCCTCTCCGTGTCATGTCTGAAGGAACACAAAAATGATGGATGAATTTACCTTTCCTCTAGCAATGGATTAGTTCTTCCATCAGCCCCTTGAAAATTGTTGCAAAACATTCGGAGTGAATAATTCCTACTCAAGCGTGTCAATATTTGGGAGGCTTTGCGCTCAATCATCTTACAATTCAATTGAATTTTTGACCCAACTGTCCGACAAAAAAAGGGGGACTTGAATCTCTAAGGACTTTGGGTTTATATTTGCAGGGCCGAACTTCGAACTCGACATCCATTAAATGTAGAGTTACATTTTAAACTGTATTGTCTTTTGCCATATTTCTTCCATGAGCTGGAATTTCATTGAATTCTGATGTGGTCGAGCACAAAAATTTCTAGATTTTTTCATGGCTGAGGTGGAATGACCTTAGTTACAAGATTGGCGAAATTAAGGTGGAATGTGGTCGAATCTACATTTGATGCACAACAAGGCATTAAACAAGCAAGGCAAGGCAACGCCTCATAATCATTTTGCTATTGGTTACTCAATGCATAAACTTTCCATGCCCATTTTGGATCTACATTAAACTCCCGTTTAATGTATACACCCCACGTTTTGGCAATGAACTATTTTCAACAGTACTACTGCATGGAAAACTTATTGAATTCTGAGATGATCGAGCACAGGCCATTGAAAGAATCTGGATTAGAATCTTTTCCTTCCATGTCGATTGCAACTCGTTCAGTTATCGCTACTGCTGTCTCCACGTGACCGAATCTGAGCTACCATACTGTAGATACATCTTCACTCCCTCATTCCTGCACGGGTGGAGGAGTAGGAGGGGGTAGAAGGGGGGGGGGGGGGGGTCGGAAACACCTGACGTCGTTCTTATACCTGTCCGGGGGAGATATTCCTGGCCAATGTCGTTATCTTCAGGATTGAGATACTAGGGTCGCGTTCCTGTATAACTCCTCGTATCCGAGGGTGTCCTCTTGGCTCGGCCCATGATCCCCGGCGTCGTCTTCCTTTTTCCCTATCGCCACCATGACATCCTCGGTGAGATCACGAGGATGTTCCGTCTTGCACCTTGCTGGGTCTTGGAGTTGTAGCTCTCCATTCTCAATACCTCATTCTTCCCAGACCGAGCAAGAACAAGTACGTCCTTGCAATTGTCGTCGGCTCTCCCGATTTCATAAAGAAAAGAAACATAACTTGTTTTCGAAATGAATACATTATGAACTTATATAGAAGAGATTCAAGGCCGGTTTGCACTGGAGGGACTAGACGATGACAGAGTGGACTCGGTAGATGCGACCGATAACACTGTGCGCGATTCGGCAACGAAGTTTGCAGATGCCCCAGACGATGAGATGGGCTAAGATCATACCAACGGTGGCGATCGCGGAATATTTCAAGGCCGTTCCGAAGTGGAGCCAATAAAGAAAGGGATAGATGTAGGGACTTCCATGCTCATCCACGCCACCGGCGACCCAGTAAATAATGCTGAAGACGGCGTAGAGGAACATAAACAGAACTGGTTGATACATATGCTTGAGTTGAATCGGCGCTGCCATTGTCGCCGCACTCACGACGATGTAGAGGGAGTTAAGGACGTGCATTTGTATGTCGAATCCCAGCGGAAATTCCGATTCTAAATAGGTAGGAAAAAAAAAGATTATTAATCCCAGTACAGGACGAAATGAGGTACAGGTACGAGACCAATCTTGCGGAACCAAGAACAATGATAAGAAATTTATAATCAGGGAATGAATCATCTCAACCATCTATGAGGATTACTTTTTTAATATCATTCCTTCGTCATAAATTCCTCAGTGGTACCTTCTCCGAACAAGAAGATCCAGTAGAAAATGGTGACGAGTATCCCCACAGAATATGCGATGGACATGAAGACCCAGGTCACCTGGTACACTGCCCTCTGTTTCGGTTCCACTGTGTTCAATCAAAAAACAGCAAATTCGTTGATGTTCAAGGAATATTTGGGGTTTCGACCATTATTGCATAATTTCCTACTCGAGGATTCCCGCCTACTCTTGTAGGCATTGTAAGCATGAAGGCAGGCATCGATGACCAGGAGAGTATAAGCCAGGTCCGTGAGGTAAATGAAGAAAAAACTCGGAGTAATGTAGTAGATGAAGTAAATCTCAGTGGCGATGAAATAGCCTGCCAATAGGAGCCGGAACACCAGATAGGTGAGGGAGGCCTGGTGACCCCCATCCCACTAAAACGCCAAAAATAAAAAAATAATGGAGAAGGAAGGACACACGAGCAATTTCTTTTTCTCTTGCATATAGGTAGAAGTGAGGCTTAAGAGCATGAAAAAAAAAGCGCTCTGGAATGAATTTAATGATTTCGAAGAGACGAAAAGAAATCTAGCTAGGGCAACGGGTATGACGATCGGCCTATCGCAGGTCTCTCAAGGACAAGAAAAAGAATGCAAAACATCATCCATATCGAAGTTGACTCATTCTGTTTACCTGAGATCTGGAAAAGACGGATGGATCGTGGATTTGGAGTCCCCAACCGGACTTGAAGCCTTCGGGAACTTTCATCCTATAATCCCGTGATCACGGAGCTGAAAAGGGACTGAATGCCTCATAGAAACCATCTTACCACACTCTCTCTTTTTTGTTCTCCGATAACAGGCCTTTTAGATAAGACAATCGAATGTAGAGGCCTCGCATACGAGAGGGGCAGCAAATAAACAGGTCACATTTCCCTGCAGGAAGTCTCTCCAACTGGTACGAAGAGAGGAAAAAAATCATTCTCCGCGTGTCACCTTCGATCATAACCAATAAAGTAGCCTATACGCACGTGCTCACGCAACCGGAGACGTCGAACGAACATCCAACTTCGGTGGACACACGGATGAAAATCGATCCCGTCTCTGCTCAAAAGAACGAGAGTGGAAATCCCCAGATAACAGCGAGCAGAACTGGAGCCCGACGTCATGAAGGACTTTCTAGGACGAAATCCGCCTCGTCACAGTCACATGACTGAGCATCCTGGGCAAGCGAGCAACTCCAGCCATGCCTCATCTTGAGCTTGGCTAGCACTGACGCAATCCCAACATTTATGGGCAAAAAAAGAGAGCATGACGGCTCCAAAAAGAGTTGGAAACGAAATGAGAGAATGCGAACCTTCCTTTCAGCTGGCCAATTAGTAAAAGGGCGACGCACAAGGGCAACCCAAGGACAAATTCTCAATGGAAATTCTCTTTTTTCAGATTATTCGGCCTGTGGGGAGCAAATTCTGCTTTCAGCCACAGTCGTGGGTGGGCCACGAAATCGAATTTTTCCCATAAAAAAAATAGACCGTGGTATTTTTCATTCTATTTTATGCGCAGTCAGCAAGAGAAGAAAAGAAGTGACGAAGAACGACCGTCTCGATAACATCCTTTCTGTTATTTCACGTTTCGTGAACGTCCCGTCGTTCCACTCCGTTAACGGAGTGATGACGATGACGTTTTCAAATCGGGGATCCGTTTGGCGTTTGTCTTCTCGCGTCGTACTTTCCGGAGTCTTGAATAGAGAATCTTCCTCCCCGTATACAGAGAACGAGCAATAGTGAATTCGGAGCAGGTGTGGTTTACAGGGGAATCTGCACCGACTTACCATAACGGCATGATGGCTTTCATGGGTGATTATTTTAACGGGTTCCGAATTCCTCATTCAACGAGGATTTTGCTGCAGGGTACGAGAATGGGAAAGAACTCGAAATTTTACATGCAAAAGAATGACCGTCCTTGGAAAGCGAGAAATTCATTGAATTCAGTCGCTGAAGGAACAAATTGAGGCAAGCATTTGACAACTCGATGTTGAAGCCGCTAAACCCCCACAATGTTGAGGAAGATCTTCGCTTTTCCAGACGTTCATAATTCATTTGGTTCTCCTTTGCTTAGACAGTGCTCAATGCATTTTTAAATGAGCCATGCTTTACGCGATGAAGATGACATTATAACGTGTGATCAATATGATGGTTTCCGTCTGCGCCCGAAAAAAAAAATTCAAAAAGGGCGCGATGAAAGCGAGACGGCTGAGTTAAATTCTCTTCACTCCGTGCTTTTCAATGCATCATCCAGAGGAACTTCATCGATGATCAAAATCCAGCACTCTCCACCGCTGAGCATGGCTGGGCTGAGAGGGAGCCCTCCCTCCCCGGTGCGGAGAAACTGATCAGAAAAAAAAGCGAGAGTCTGAGGAGAGGCACTTGACACCCGCGAGATACCATCCACTTGAGAAGTTCACTCCGCTCGCACTAGATGTCTCCCGTGGGTCCGTCTACCTTTTTTACGTTCGGTAATGAGAGAATCGTAACGCCTGGGAGCTGATCCGTCTCTATCTCCACCTCGGTTCCCTTCTCCGAATGGTGCGTTCAGGTTGTGGAATTCTCTAGAGGATGGGACTGAGACAAGGACGGAAACAGACTCGATCAGGAGGGCTGCTACGCATTAAAATCGTCAGGCCGTGTCACCGGCGCACGTAAGCCACGCAATCGTTGAGGTACATTTTTTGCATATGCCTAAATTCCCTCGCCTTTATGGTTGGGCTATGGCTTAGATCATGGAGACAATCGAATCGAGGTCGTCGCCGGTTTCTCACGCCGTCCTGCGAGTTTCTCGGGGTTGACAGCTTTTCCGGAGAAAAAAAAGACAGATCGCAAGTCGAGTAACGCATGACTTCTCTCCCAATGCTTGCGAGACTTCCGCAGGTGGTCTAAGAGGGAAGTGTGACATGATTCCTAAGATAGCTTTCACTTCCCCGCGGTCAAACTGCGGCGAACACTCCCCTCTCCATCACGGAGTTAGCGTGATTGTCCAACCCTGCAACATCTAACGTTACGCCGTGCGTTAGATAAAGTGAAAATTTCCCTATTTGTTCCGGCCGAGCATGATATATGAGGAGGCGCACACTGCGAAAAAATTTAGCTGTAATAGGTCCTGAATCAGCTTCCGTGCTAGGCACATAATTATTACGTTCGCGTCGCGCCGTGCTTTGAACGTGGTAGCTCCGTTTCACGTACTCTGCCGGAATGGGCTACGAATATTGCCGAGATTCAGAGTGTGCCTGAATCGCTTAGCTGATCGTGCGGTAGAGAGCTGTTGGTTTGGAAAAATGATAACCCTGGTCCTCTGTCGAGACTTGATAAACAATAAATAAAATCTCTCCCTATCTGGGATCTCGAGGCAGCCTCGGCGACGTGAAAGCATCTATATAAATGCACACTCGACTTTATCGGCTGTGGACGAGGACCTCATTAATGATATCATGCAAGTCAGTAAAGTTTTCTCTTTCTTCTGCTACTGGCGCAAAACGAAAGCGCATTCATGCGCGCGTTGATCTGGGATAAACCAAGATGAGAGACGCAGTCTCTTTTTTTTTAGCGTGGCTCTTTTCTTTGGAAGAGCAATGTGGTTCCTCATGAAATCGTCGAGATGTTTGCGTGCGTGTGTTTATGTCGACATTTGCGTAAAAACCTTTGCTTTGAACTTGGTCAGTATTCGCAAATTTGATATAGAAACTGGAGACTTTGTTGAAAAATATTCACCGAGAAATTCATTATAGGCTTGCACTAAACGTGCAATTTGGAACCTCTGAAACACGAAGGCAGAAAGAGTGAAAAGAGTGAAATGAGAATTCCGATTTATGGTCGGATTCTTCTTCCCCTTATTCCTCCTTCCCCCTTTATTCCTCCTCCCTCCCCTATTCCTCCTTCCCCCCCATTTGGCTGGCTTCACGGTTTTCTGCTTTGCAACACGGTTTTTGCATTCGTGACTACGATGATAATTACGACTCTCTTTCACATTGTGCTGCAGATACTGTCACGAAGAACCCCCCCCCCCCCCCCCCCCCCCCCCCCCCCCCCCCCAACACTTGCACCAGCACAGAAAATATCGAATCGCTGTATTCACCCCATGTGTGGATTGTGACCTCATGTCGAGCGTTCTCCCAACACCCTATTCTTCGTGACAGTATCTGCAGCACAATGTGAAAGAGAGTCGTAATTATCATCGTAGTCACGAATGCAAAAACCGTGTTGCAAAGCAGAAAACCGTGAAGCCAGCCAAATGGGGGTGAAGGCCGTCCTTTATCTCCATTCCTGCTCGCGTTGCCATTCCCTTTCCTCAAACGACTCATTTGCGAATTTGCGAAAGTGACGTGAGCTAGCGTTTTTCAACTGTTGGGAACCTGTTGAGATCGGGTTGACGCGAGAGATGATGGTGTCGGCACTGCAAACCAGGCGCATACGTTCCACCAAAGTGGAATCGAGTGCACCCTGCACCGTACTTGCACCAACTGAAAGTAAAGGACGTGAGTGCAAAAAAATGACGCTGCGCTCAAGTCACAAAGTGGAATGCGCCGCGTCACATATAAGCAGAATTCCGCATGGAAGTCATTGTAGATGTGAATTCTTAGTTACGCATAATTGACATAATGATAATGGATAATATGGATGTCTATTTGGATTGAAAATTGCACGCGGAGTTGTTGAACCGCACGTGGAAGAACAAAGCAGGTGCAATGGTTCTCTGCTTAACTTGGAAATTCGATTTCGAATGCCACACACACACCAGCCCTGCATTGTGTGCACATTTAGTTCCTTGTCATACGGCATTCCAGAGAGACAGGGATATTTTCAGCTTCCTTCGGTCGTCATTACAGAACGAAGGAACGTGGTCGGTGTGCAACACGAGCAGGCTTTTCGTGCACTCAACCGATATCGTTGAACATTTCGTCTCGATTTTGGGGTATGAACATTGCTTAGAAGCATGAACACGTGACGGTTAGGTTCGAATCTGCATTCCTCAATCCCTTCCCGGCCGAGTTTTTCCCGCTCGCGTGACTCTACTGCGGTAGAATCGCGTTTGGCCGTTAGCTAAGAGACCAACGCATCAACGATGCAAACAAAGGTTTGGACCTCAACTCATCGAACCTCATATGCGTTGTTCCTACTCGGAGTTCCATCTTTCCCATGTTTCTTTTTTTTATTAGTTTTCGTCTTTTCATGTCATTTTTAATGTAAACTCCCACTTACCTGCGGAACGTGTTTTCTCTCCGGTCCCAAAGTGCCCTTTCCTTTCGATTGGGTTCGTCCTCCCCCGCGATTTTCATTGGTTTGTCACTTAGGTGTCGCTTCGTGCGGCAGACGGCCAAGTGAACGGTGCATGGTCCTGCTCATTTCTACTTATGTAGTACTGAGACACGCTTCACCATGCACGACAAATGTTGCACTCCTTGTCGTGACTGCGGGGGACGGCTCTTGTGAAGGAAGAATGAGCATCGTGCTCCTTTTCCTGAGGACGAAGCTCTGCCTGCGAATGGCGGATTGCAATCGTCTTAAGGCCAATGCACACTGACTGCGAAGTGCTGCGACAGTCTGCGAAGCATCTTCCACACTGATGGCAGAGCTCCCAAGCGAAATCAAATATGACTGTGTACAATTTGAGAGCTCGTGCAGCAATACTTTTGCTTTTTTGCAGGTACGGTAGGTAGGTACGTCCTGTACACAGATACCGTCATCAGATGGGAGAATTCGAGACCCTAGTAGAAAATATCATCACCGAAGACAAAAAGTTTTTTTCTCCTATGTCCGTGATAATGTCTTGAGCTGTTGAAGACCCTTCTTGATCTGCTGGAAGAGAGGGCAGAACACGAACTTTGGACCATGAATTTTCCCGCGCAAATGGTGGCAGTGTCATCGAGTTGGGTAAATGCATGCTCCATACAAATATTCAGAATTTCTCAAATATGTACAAATCATGCAGCACCCTCCTGACTCCCGACTCAGGTTTTTGGACTCGAAGAACAAGAGCTTCTAACCTTTAAAAATTAATATTAGAATTCATGAATTGAAACAATGGAAAATAATCGGGAATATAATTTATATCGAGACCTTTCCTGAAGATTTATCTACTCTAGCTATGTATTTCGTTCATGGAGAATCAATGGTAACGATCAGCATCATCTACCGCCAATGTCATTCCACCAAAAGAGCCGCCAAATTAAGTATCCAAGGATTTTCTAACTTGCAGTCAATAGCTACGCAGCGCGAACCACTGCGAAGATGCGACAGAAATAAATCGTCCGACTCCAATGCGACCGATCGCGACGAACTGCGACGGTCGCAGTGGTCGCAACGCAGCTCTTCGCAATCAGGGTGCATGACCCCTTATGCTATGAAAAGCGTACGAATGGAAGGGCGAGGAAACGCACGAGAGGGAGACTAACCGGATATCAGCCCGTTAGAAGTTTCTTAGATCTTTGAAGAGGATGAACGGAAATTCTTCCAGACTCGCGAACGATCCATGATCGTGCGGGAGCATCGGCCTGCCCTGTATCGTTGAAAGGTCGACTCATGATCTCACACAAGGAATACTCACTGCATTCGTTCATATTTCCGTTTTCGTACGAGCAAATTTTTCACAATATTTATGATGCATATGGTTGATATTCACACGCATTCTGACGCGCCTTGTGAAGTTGTGGGAACTAGAAACTCTAACCTATTTTATGCACATTATTGCTTAGAGAAAGTTATTGGCTTTTCTTTTAATGTGGGTTCGTTGGAATGATTCCCGTTACTCTCGTGTCGTGCGCGTTCCTGCTACTGTGGTATGTCTACTTCGGAGACATTTACGTCCGGTCGTGAAAATGAGAAACACCCGTTACAATGCGTGTCCAGCACCGACAGAAGGTGGCACCTCGTATGGCAGCAATCCGAGCTCGACACGATAGAAGGGAATCAGTCAAATTACAGAGTCATTATTGTGCTGGTTCCATCTCGTTTGACACGCATGCGACTGACGGTGAACGAAGGAAAATGGGCTCTCGTCACAAGAGACCGATATCTATCGTAACTCTTAGTTGCATTCCAGAATCGACCATCTAGAAAATGTCGCCATTTCATGGCGGCTATTCCAAGTTTCCCTTCACGCGATGATGTAATTCTACGTTCGGATATCCACGGTCGTGCATCTCACAACATTCACTTCGCTTCAGTCATGGTTATGAAAGACGTTTCATGTTGCTCGTACAGGAGCAACGAGGAGACGAACTGGGACCAAGAATTTTGCTAATTTGAGAGAGAGAGATCTCCGAATCGAAAGCTCCTTCAGACACTTTGCCCTTCTGCCGCACATTTCCATCTAGCGACGCTGTTGATCCTCGCACAACCTCTTTTATGGGAGTGCAGAGTCAATGGTTTAGGGACAATGGTTTTACTTTACTCATTACATACGGAAGAAAGGGATAGGACTCGATGAAACGGTCAGCTTTTATCGGAGAAAGGCATGGAACACAAGAGAGCGTAAGGACTGGTGAAAACTGCGCCATTCAGAGTCTCGAGTCATTATCACGAGCCTGAATAATTTTCGCCACGTGAAACCCCGAACCGGATGGGCATGGTTGCTTGCGAAACTGGGGAAATTTCCGTCGATCGTAAATTGGTCTTCGGCGAAACGAAGTGTGCTAGTGCAATGACCTTCCAACATATAAGGTCTCCCCTTATTTATTCACTCGTCTTCTTTCCACGCGGCGATTTCCTCTGCGAAGGCTCTCAGCTATGAAGTTTTGAAGAAATCCTACTTTCAAGATTATCAGGCGATATGACGTGCGTCGAAGGTGCGGCATGGCGGAATTGATAGGTCTCGAGGGTTCACTTATAGAACTCACTTCCACAGATGACTTAGCACTATTGTTATTATTCAGCACATGAAGGTTCTGGCATTGCATCATTTTGCCTTCACGGTGGGAAGCCCCTGCAAGTCGAGCGAGGAAACGCGATGCAGCGTCAGCTTCACTCATATTTACCGTGCAGTTGCCTGTTTATGCGATCGGATTCTCAGATCGGAAAAACGATATTCTTCTGCGCGTAAAAAAAGCCCCCCCTCCCCTCCCATTTGACAAATCTTATCGATATAAATCGTTCAAGAGATAGCAGACTAGATATTCGGGGCGCTCGACATTGTAACAGTTCATTATTTGGAAAAATGTATTATCCCATACTCGTAATAAGTTTTTGTGCTCATTCTGAAACCGTGAAGATGCACCTTCTGTGTAACTCCGACGTCGTACGTGGCATGAGGCCCGTGACTATCGAACGCGGACATGCCATCTGTCGTCCAGTCGTTTCATTCGCCTCTCCAGTGAGACTCCATGCTTGACAAACCCTATATTTCTCTCAAAGTACTTATTAGTTTCGTGATTGTTTTGAAGGCTGTGCTTTTTGTATGCATGTTTTTTTCGCCCGTGCGGAGGACGTGATATTGGAATCTTTTCATCTGCAGGAATGCATTTCACCTGATAACTTCGAGGATTCCGAAAACCGACCGGCGACAAGGCATTGCCAAGTAAGAAAATCTACCAGGAATCGTGAATGCAAGGAAATCGACGATGAATGAAATCCGGTAAGTCATAGCTGTATTTGCCATGCAAACATATGCCCTCTGAATTTCCACAAGTGCTCCCACAACACGAAGACTGAAAGCGTCTAAGCAGTCTCAAGTAGCAAAGTGCATTCCACAGAAATGCTTGCTTTTTTCCGTTTATTTACGTAAGAAATAAAAAGAGCGAGACACATTGAGGATCACACCATCACTGGCCGAGATTCGTCGATTTCGCAATAGATGCCCTCGTCGGGTTGTTCTCTTCGGATCCTCTGCACTTTCGGTAACGTGGAGTGATGGATGACCTCGACTCGCTCTGTCCTTGACCTTTCCCTCAAGGTCCCCGCGCTGGACATCGTTCCGTAGCCGTAAAGTGAGGAATCCGGCGTGTAGACCAAAGGAAGAAAGTTCCCGAACAAACCCCCTCCTGCTAATATAAACCAATATGATTAAGACAATGGGACCATTTGAACTTTATATTCAGTAATTTTTTAATCATTACCGATAGCTTTCCTTTCTATAGTTGCCTTTCTGGTAGCCCAACGTGTTTTTGAAAGACTCCCAATCAAAATATTAGGTGCTGAGTCCCATGGGAAATATTACACCCAGTAGGAGAGAGCATCTTGAGTGGCCTTTGCGAACCAAAGATTTTGAGAAAAATATAGACACTATAGGGTAAACCCCCCCCCCCCCCCCAAAAAAAAAAAAAAAAAAAAAAAAAGAAGAGAGGGCACTTTGGGACCGGAGAGAAAAGAAAAGAAACAAAGTATACCTTGTATAAGTATATAACAACTTGCAACTTCCAAGTAAACTTAAAGAACATTTAATACTCACATCAGATGCAACTCTAGATAGTACAACTCTTTGCTGTTCCATTAAAATGCATTTCATAGAATCTAATCATAAATCAATCTCATGGTTAGGAGGATGTTTACTAAAGCAGTGCAAAATGTTAATTTCTCTGTCATATTGCCGATGCTGAGTAAGCTAGAAAAAAAAACCAGAAGAAAACAGTAGGCTTACATGAAATTAACGGATTTTTTATGAAAATAATTATTAGCACCAAATTCAAGGAGCGTTCCACAACGAAAATATAACATCAGAATTGATTTCATTTTGCAGAGGTTTCTTACTTTTCACTCACGGCTTGAGAACTCATGAATATATTTATTTGCCCAATAGCCTTTTCTTCTCTGACGAGTGACTTTGATTCTTCATCCTTATTATCTTATTATGAATTGACCATGGTGACTTAAATAAGCGGCAGCGAAAATGATAAAAGAGTGAAAAACACCGCTTGTCGTTCCGTAGACCCGGTGGCAGGCTTCCCAGTCTATGCCTAACGAGGGAATAGACTAATGGCGTGCATTGGTCCATTTTCAAGAGGAGGTAAATATTGCATCCCACATATGACGATTGAGAACGCGAAATCTCGCGCTGCTTTCGTAAAGCGTGAACTGCTTCTTGACTATGGAGTTGATTTTGGCTAACTACATTTTAATGGAACAAGAAAGAGTTTAACTTACACCTGGTGCAAGTATGAAATGCTAATTTAATATACTTGGATATGAAAACCGGTTAAATGCAGTGGATCCACTCAGTGGCTAAAACCCCACAACTCCTAGCATGCTTGTACGGTGTGAATTCCTGAAGAGGTCGTGAGACTCTCGACTCACGAGACTGATAGAGGGCGAGGATCTCGTCGTTCACGCGTTTCTTATTCAGCTGCACGATCGGAGAAGGGAAGAGCTGGTCGGAGGAGATCTCGTCCGTCGGCGACGGTGGATCCATCCGCTGCATGGGAACCACCGTCGCCGTGTTACACTCGCTCTCTTTCTTCCTGTTCCTCTTGTCGCATTTTCGAAGACCGGCGTAGATGAGGACGGTGGTGGACATGGCCCCAAACACAGAGCAGACCACCACCGTTACCAGCATGTACATCTTGCAGTTCTTGGTGGGTACAGCTTCCACCTCTACCCCTACACCTCGCCCCAGGCCCCCCATACCTGATGTTAAAAAAAAAATGAATGCAGCGAAGAACATGTTTATGATATGCTCATTTCAAGGCATCGAGGAACGGTTTTTATTGATTAAAAGAATTTGCACCTGAATAAAATAAACCTTCCGTTCCAAACAATAAAAATGTAATGTACTGTAGTACGCTGTGGATGATATAAAAGTTGAGTGATGAGATTCAAGTGTGATGGGTTGTTGATATGCGAAACCGTTACAGCTTACAGGTGAGTGAGGTGGCAATAATACACGTCGGTATCTCATCTTTGGCAATGAGATTCCCATCTGTCAGCATGCATATCCCCAGGCAATACGGCATCAATCACATCTACAATACATAGGTTTTGATCATGCGATGGAATACGTACCAACGAAGGGGTCGATGATTCGAACGGAGATGCCCGTCTCCCATCCAGTGGCGTTATTCGACGGTGGGGCGATGGTCCCGTTTGGATATATGATCCTCTGGATGCTGAACTGCCTCGCTTTGTCCGATGGAGGAGACTCTGCCTCTCTCTTCCTTCGTCCGAATCCTTGACCTCGATCGATTTGACACAGGCTCTGGGTGTGTGAGATATGTGGAAGGTTTTAGCTTCCTTTAAGTGATTTTTGGAGACGCGTTTGAAACATAGAAAACATTTTTTTTCACTACTTCAAATTTCCTGGCCGAGATGGCCTGAAGGAATTGAGGGAATTTCAAATTGAAGTCTGCTGACTAGGCCATTTTTAGCAGCATTTTAAGAATGAGTTCATGATCATGATCATGATCCACCAAAAATCATCCGCAGTTTACTAGTTGAAAATAAACATTTTCGGAGATGGAAAGTACGCAAGATAGGAGCTGATATCCAGGTATTATGACTTGAATCTTCCGGATTTTCCCAAGATCAGTTGTTTACAATGTTGGCAGTAAGTCAATTAAATTTTCTTACTGACACTTTGTGTGATGCTGCACCATATTAAGAGATCGAGAAAGGGGGATATGAAGGCTTACGGGAGAACAGTCGATGGCCTCTACACAGGCCATGACCTTGGCAGAGATAGCTATCGAGTCTCCATTCCCCATATCTTGAAACATGAAGGCCCGGAAGTTGAACTGGTTGATGAGGGGATTGCTTGGGTCTTTCTCCGGGTGCCTGGGTGCCACGAGCTCGTAGGCAGGGTTCCGGCACCCGTCCTCGAATATCAATTCAGCTTCCTGGCCCCCCCCTCCTTCACCTTCCTTTTTCCCTCCACTTCCGCCTCGGGTGACGATGACGTCCGTGAGCTTCGCGTGCTGCCATCCTGGAACAGAAACAATGCGTTGAGAAGAAATTTTGCTTAAAGACGTCTCTAAAATTATGAATTGCGAATGAATATTGAGCAAATAAATTATGGAGAAAATATGGTGTCGAAGGCGATAGAAGAGGGTAGAGCCGGAGTGAACAAACATGTCGAGATCCTCTTTGGACTCAATGTTATTACATGCTTTTGATTAATTAATCCACGATCTCACTGTCGTTTTCAAGTGTTAAATTAATTATCCTAATAAATAACTGATACTGCTTCCGAGCGATTCGATCCTTACGATGCACACGATGGTGAGCCTCAATTCTAATAAAAAATACTCAGACTGACCGTCTCCAGATCGAACGATGCTTCGTAGTTGGATCTCTTCGCCAAGTTCGATGGAATTCCCGGGGAAAATCCGCGAAGAGAACAAAGAAGTGCCAGGTAGTCGTCGAAAAAGGCCGATTTCGCATTCGAACTCCTGCTTCCCTCCACTGTACACCGTCGGCGGTGATCGCTGTTCCACCCTATACATGCACTGTTCAATGTAATTTCATCCTCTATAAATACTTATTTTTGCAGAGAAGTGGATGAGAACGCACTCGGCGCTGAGGAAATCTATGCTTTTCTTCTGAGCAACGGATCTGTCCTGGGGTCTGCACTTGATGATGATCACTTCATCTTCTGGGAGTCTCAAGAAAGGCACCAGAGGGAATCGAATGGCGACACACAACCATTCCTGCCAAAAGGTAACCAAACAAGCCATTTCAATACGTTTTCATCGCGAGGATACTATTCCAAGCCGGAATTGCCACGGACCTGTCCATCAGGTTGCTTGCAGGAAACGACGCCACACGTGCTCAGTACTGTTATTCTCAATCGATAGAGACCAGTATCGTCGGGTGACATGGGTAAAATTCGGCAAGGTCCATCCGAAGTATCAATTCCGGGACGATCTTCGAAGACAGGCCGAGCGCGAAATCCGGGCGGAAGTTGAAGAGAGGCCGAAAATCCTTCCTTGGTTGGCATTTTTAAGCAGCGAATGTCTATCAGAATGCAAATAAATTCATGATTAGGCTCTTGAATGTTTCACGAGGACAGTAAAATGTCAAGTTCGGGAGCCACAAATTCGTTCCATGAGTTTTACCATTGTTTGCATTGTAATACTACATGAGACTCGATTCCAACTAAATCATAATAAGCGAAGCATCAATGATAGGAATAATTATTGAGGACGACTTCATTGGTTCCCTATCACTGATGAGTTTGCGGCACCCAATGAAGACACTTGGAGCGAGATCTCAACTTACCTCCAGCCATAGTCTCTCCCCCAGTCCTTGGTCTGGTTCCTTGTCTTCGGGGCAGTTCACTGAGGGAGTTCCCTGATCCATCCTCCCCGAACTTCCTCTGTCGCGCCTGTCGCTGTCAACAGCATGGCCATGTTCACAATGTGATATTGAAATATATTACATTTTTGCATTCGGCGCTTGGGGTAGCTTTTAAGTGAGCGCTTTGATCGCCGCTTAAGAAATTAAGCTGAAAGGTTACCCTACCGTGGTGTCACGCCGTTGAACTGACCGTCCATCAAGTTTTGCGACCGAGAAGAATCTTGAATTTTACTCCTAGCCGAAATGATTAAGAAAATGAGCATAACGAAGAGCTATACTTAAAAAAAAGCCTGTGTTGTTCTTTGCATTAGTTACGGGAAAACGGGATATGATGGAATGCTATTACTACTAGTAGGATTTTTCTCGTCAGCCGAGCGTTGAAGTCTCCCATGCGTCACAACGACGGAAAACCATTTCTCGAGCTATCAACACTCGCTGTCATGAACGGGGACGCATAGCGCGAACGTAAAATTTAGCTCAATGAGTTTTGAAGCGGCTTCAGTAAAGGGAAGAAAATCGGAAAATTTAAAGGAAAAATCAGGAAAAATGTTCTGTGAGCCTGTTGAAAGTTGTTTCATGCGATACTCGAATGCGTCATGGTCTCCAACTGAGATAATCCGAGCGAAAGATGGAACTACTAATGATGGTGTAACTTCCTTCATTACCTCATGAGGAACCTTATGAGAAACTCACCGTTCCTGCCGTTAGTACTGAGTTGTGATCATCATCGTCATCATCGAAGGGAAATCCATCTTGGAACCTCTCTTCCCTGGAGAGCACGGGAAGTGTGGTCGTGGACGTGGATATAGACGTGGACGTAGATGTCACCGTGGACGTGACTGTCTTGGTCGGAAACAGTTCCTTGGGTAGATTCGGCTGAAGCGCCCTGGTGACGGTAATGACGGACACTTTGGGCTCAATCACCAACGGGAAACCCCCCAGTTGCTTGGTGGACGTCACAACGATCGTGTTCACTGTCCTCACCACCACCGGCTGCACTGCAGAAACGACCACTTTTCGAATGTCCTCCAACGACTCCAGCTCATCTGGACGGTCGTTGATTTTGCGTCCAAAAGTGTCCTGATACGAAGACAAGAGTTCCTGCTCCTGTGTTACCCACGGCACTTCTATGTGTTCTTGGGCATCGGAGAGGAAGAGGAAGAGGAAGAGACAGAGAAGTGTCATGATGGAGAATGAGGGATATAATAAGAGTCCCCTGGAGTCTAGGGTGAGCGAGTCCTGACCCAAAGACCCAGACAGAGATGACAAAAAAATATCAGCCCGCCCACATATCTCCAGATTAGTTTTTCCGTGATCGCACGACACGACCCCCCTCGGGCCACGTCCACCCTCGACGCGACGGGATAGTGGATCGATAAAGCCCCTTCCGTCTGTCTAATGAGTTGTTTCCCTGCCCCTAATTCGCCCCTTGAAGAGCCCATAATCTCCAAAGATCGGGTGTTGACGACTCCCGAAATAATGAAGTGATGGGGAAACTCCGTTATGGCATCCTGTCCTCCTTTTCTTCCTTGAGACTCCTAACTTTCCTTTTTCCCCTCTTTGTCTTCTGAGAAAATGAGAGTATCAGGAATGTACCGGGTTGTGTCTTATCCTTCCGTATATATTTTCCTCGAGTAATCCTATCCAACTTATGAATGCTTGAAAAAGTCGAAAATCTAAACCTGTTTGTCGAGACCTGTCAAGAATAATTTGACTGGAATGAGTTTCCTACGAGCCATAAGGTTCTTATCACAGCCAGAAGGCTAAATCGGTTTCTGAAAACTTCCTGTAAATTTATCCTTACCCTAAATTTAGCATGCAACACTGACTTCATATGTTATACCCATGTTTCCTCCAAATGAAGATTTCCAAGAAATTTACAATGAGGAGTCTCTTATTTTAGCCATTAGGCAAGTTGGTGGTATCTTTATTTAATTTCAAATGGAACGCAGGGACTGCAGGCAAGCTGCAAAGAAAAGGCTTCAGAACTTAGCAGTGACAAATTCACAAAACTGATGCCAAAGTTGTTTTTAAAAAAAAATAAAAGGTTGCGGGGAGTGGGGAGATTTTCTTCCTCCTCCGTCTCCTTCAAACTGAATGGAGGCAAATAAAACAAATCTTTAGGTGCGCCATTGGTTGCTTCTGCAATATCACTTTTATCGAGGAGTCATTCCTCCCTTTCTTTCATCGATGGTCGCTACCACGCAATTTCTCCTTTTTTTCCCAGGAATAGTCATGTAACGAACACCCCGAAGGGACGGGATGATGGTGTAATGCTCGAGAAAATAATATCATTTAACCCTCCTCGTCACGGGTCGGTGGCGAGGAACACAGAAACGAGACTGGAAACATGATGAAGTTTCCTTGGAAATTCCTTGAATAGCAGCCCGCCTATGCGGACGAGACAATGAGCACCCTTATTGAGAAAAGAGGGAGTGAAAGTCTCGGCTTTCAAGAAAGACGCGATATCGTCTTATCTCGAAATGAGAAAAAAAAGGGGTAGAAATACCGTTGGGTTGGGTTTCCATGTTGAAACCAGACCCCGTGAAGGAATGTGAATCTTCCAGCACGAGTTTCCGCCTCTTCTTCGAGCCCATTTCAGGAAGAACGCGTCTCTCCTTTTTCAATTTAATTTTTTTTTTCTTTTCACCTTAATCTGGTCATTGGCAGGATTTTTCCTTCCTGTTTCCTGGAATGACTCGACTCTCTCCTTTTCCCATCTGGGGTCGTTCGCACGGGAAACGTTCCCAGTCTTGGATGAAAGGTCCATTTGGAGCGAGTCATCTCTGCTGGGAGAGGAACGCAGTGAAGCAAGGATTCCGGAGGGTTTTTTTTTCCCCCAAAGTTAACTGGAGTTTCTCCTTTAAAGTTCTCAGCAAAAAAAATATTGATTTCAAGAAAAAGCGTCGAAAATAGTGGAAATCCCTCCAAAAGATAAAAATAAGGAGGAAAATGTCGGTGAATTCTAACTGTAATAATCTCGACGGCTATCTCCGCCTTTAGGTGGCAACAAGATGGAAATTATGTTAAGGAGGAGGGAAATGACAAATGATTCCAACGGAAACTCTTCCATTAATAATGTGGAAATACGACGCCGACTGGACAACGGTCGTGAGGAAAAGTGAGGGCCGGAGGCGATGTCGAGACAAGACACCCTGGAATTCCGAAAACGTGCAATATGCGGATGGATCGATTGAGAATTGGGGCGGAAGGAGCTCCCTCCCACGGGCTCAGGTCATCCCAAACAAGTATCGTATGTTGAAAAAAAATCTTATACAAGGACTTGGATCTCTGTGGGTCAGCGAGGCCATTACCGTTTCTCGGAATCTGCCTGGAGATGCCTCATCCACCTTTGTTAGGGAGACATCCATGAGAACCACTCTGTTCCAGGAAGGAAAAGATCTCAGATATCTTTCGGGCCCATAAATCTTACCAGAGTTCTTCTCTGAGGCATGTCAGAATTCTCAGTGCTCGGATTGGAAGCCTTCTCTCCCACTACAGCCATTCATGCTATTCTGCCAATATTAAAAAGCAAGAGAGCAAGGCCCAATCCAGCAGCAAGCTACAATGATAGCTTACTATCAGATGACGCAGACGAAAATGATAGAGTGAAACTGGTTCAGGGAGGAGAAATTAATAGGATGCCTGGGGAGGGCCAGCCGAGGGAGGAGACGTCATCAATCAACTCCAACTCTTTATCTCTCTTTATCAAATTTTAATGTATTTCATTATGAAATTTTTATCTGGATGGAAATTTTCGATCAGGTGGATGTCGCTCCACATTAATGAGTTGTAGTGTAATTTGATTAGGTTTGAATTGAAGGATTTCCGGAAAGCGTGCCCACACACACACACACACACACACCACACACAAACATACGCACATGTCGGCATTCGCACGATTGCATGAGAAGCCTGACTTATCTTTCAAGAAAAAGAGTACACTAAAAAATAGCTACATAATTTTCCACCTGGATCCATTTCGCGACGTAATAGGCGATTTAGAATGCGATGTATTCCTTCACGGTTATGATCATAAAATAAAGGCGAAGAACACAGGCCATAATTTAAAAAGCTATGCATCAGTGATGGTAGTGGATTGCAGTACAGCCTCTGATTTTTTAGAATCTTCATGCGCACGTATAATTCAAACAGAGGAAAGGAAAATGCACGGTTCAGGGCGTGGTTACAGAAGTTAACCACGTGCTAATGACAGTCATTGGGAGGGTAACCAAGAAGGGTAACGGTCAAGGTGCCTTTTGTCATCGTTGAGGAATCATTAGCACACCCTTCCGATTTCTCTCAGCTTTTCCCTTCACTTTCTTTGCAGTCTCTCTCTTTCTCTCTCTCTTTTTAAATGCATCTTGGCAGTAGTCTTTTCGAAAGAGATGCCGTTATGGAAAATATCTAAGCCACTTCGGAGGTAGATGAAAACCGCATGAAAACCAATTAGCTCTTCATGAAGTGCTCGCACCAATTTATTTTTTTTCCTTAAAAAACCGCATGCATTTTACGCGAAAGCAAACACTCCGAGAAGCAAAATCTTTCGACAACTACATCATAGACATCCGAAGTCACTCACAAAATTCCCTCGGAAGGAAGAATTTGAGCTCCGTGGCCTTTTGCGGCGAATCCCGTTATCGTGACGGGTCATAGATCCCAAAAAATTACGGGCGATGTAAGCATCCGGATGTGTTTACACGGAAACGCCCTCATTCCTCATCGTCGGGTCACATCAAGGAGTAGAAGACCGGAGATAAAATATGAAAGTGGAGTCCATCACACTGGAAGGCCAAAAGTCACTGACTTCCGAAATGAAAGAAATAGCAAATGAACTTAGAGAAGCGTAACGACATCGTGATGAAGAGCGTCAAGGTCATGCTTATGCACGACGATCTTACGGCGAGAACTCTCATCGGCAAGGAAACATCTTTAACGGTAAGGCTACGCACACGATTTCCCTGCAATAAGCCATTTAGCAATATAAGCCACCCTCATAACCCAGCTCGCATTACGCGAGCTGACAGCTGAAAGGGAAGCCCGGTGAATGGTTAGACTCCCGTTAAGGAGACTAGCTCGAATTGCGGCTATTCATGTGGGAAATACGCCTTCGTAGTGGTGGTGATGATGAGGGTTTGAAGGAACCGCCGAATCATTCTTTCCCGGGCTCGCGGAGCGGGACCTCAAATCTACATTCTTCGCATCGTTCTTACTTCTTCCCAATATAATACAATGTTATTCCGTATTGGCATGCGCTACTATTGGCTTCCTGCCCTCCAATTTTTATTTATTCATTTAGAAAACCTCCTTTCCTTAACGCTTTCAGAGCTACGACCTTTATTTAAATATTGAAATATTGTGCTCCCAGGGCGAAGAGGATTCTGGCTTCAGTATTCAGTGCATTTGCTCTAAATGTTTTGTATCGCTTAATGTTGGTGAGTGTTTATCATTGGAATCATGTCAGTAATCGAGTTGTGATGCGGTCCCATTGAAAAATCAAATATCAGGATTATACTACTGTTATGACGCTCAAAGTGTTAAAAGAGATAGAAGGATGCTTATGTAATTGCTTGGATGTCTGGGTGTGTTAGAATATGTATGCTTGTGCGTATGCGTGTGCGTGTGTGTGTGCGTATGTATGCTTATATGTGTGAATGCGTCAATCCTGTCGGTGCAGGCTTTCGTCGTTGAAGTATGAATGTTCGCCAAATCTTCCCAGAACATTTTTTTGTAGTCTATGCACCCACTTGGCTTTCGAGAAATATCATTCAGTCAGAAAATTACCTCAAAAAAAGATTCGAAATGAGCGGGTTGAGAGAGAGAGTACAAGAAGTGGTTGGTGGACCGATCTCATGACCTCTCCTCCCCCCTCCCCCCTCCCCCCTCCCCCGTCTCCTGGCATTCTGCCAATTTCACCTGCAACGTCTATGACGGAACACTCCAAGAAGGCACACTACTCAACTGGACTTGGTCCTGCATATTATTAGCATGAAATTGCGCTAGTTGTTTACGAGCCTAATTACAAGTTACCGTAAGTAATAAGAGCTTCTTGCTGTTTTTCTCCGACCTGTATCCCTGCATTTAAAGTAGGCTCGTAGCTGAACTGAATTTCATCGAGCATGGTTTTATTTTCATGTTTTATTTATGGAATTTCCTGTTCTGCGCTCTCTGTACCGTACGGTGGCCGTCGCAATAATTCGTGGGAGAAATCCAAGAACCACGGAAATAAAACACCGGGAAAGGGTGGAGGCGACGAGAGGAGCGGAAATCCGGGTGAAGACGAGTGGGAGGGGAATTCGACGAGGGTGAGGGTGGCTGCTCAGGGTACACGTCCCTGTGCACCCATGGGTAACAGGCTCGAGGGAGGGTGTTCTCGATTGAGCTCCCATGCAAAACTTCCATGTTTAATAACCTCTCAGGAAGGGAAGCTCCAGTCCTCAGTTCATCACCGCGGTTTCCCCAGCTCGTATACTAGATCGTGTCTGTGTTTCTTCAAGGACAAGGGCAAGGACAAAGGCGAGGATTCGGGTGTGATGTCCTTCCCCCCCAAGACTCGAGCCCCGTTAGAGACTCCTTTCTTCTTCTACCTCTCCCGTTTTACACGGTGGACTGAGCAGGAAGAGGGAAGAAGAGGAGTAGATAGGATGAGGACTCAGTGACTTCCCAGCATCTCTCAGGGGTGCCTCGATCCTCACCAGTGCCTCGATCCTCGAGACTTCACCCTTATCCTTGGAATGTCACCTTGACTGCACCTTTCCCCTCCTGGACATTTCACCATGCACTGCCTTCACCTACCTGCACTGGTGCTTTTCTTGTTGGAACTGGTGAGTTCAACTGCGATTCTCTGCGAGGGTGTTTGCGATTTTCAGGATGGGGATCAATGATGTATTCGAGATGAGTTGCTATTTTTTTTTTGCAAGTCGTTTCCATGTCTTATTTGATTGTGACCCATCGAGTCCCATTGAGACCCATCGACTTCGACGCAATCATCGCTTGTATCAGGAAACGACATGTATCATCTAATATGGAAAATGAATATTTCAGAGAATAACGATAGCAGTCCCCATTTCAGTCCCCATGCTCCATTTCTAGGCTTATTAAATGAAAAAAGAAACATTACACGTATAATCCCCATAACATTCCTTTGAGTGGACGCGAAGAAAGATGATAGTGGATGGGACGAGGAAATAGAAAGGGATTCAATAGATGGATGAATTCCCGGCATTCGATGAAGAATGATGATTGCCATTCCAGTTCATTTCTCATTTTCCCCATCTCGTTTACTGTCTCCTCCCGACTCTCGTCTCTCGTGGCGTCCAATATAGTAGCTGAGCTTCTATGCACAAAAAAAGTTGCACAAATGTTAAGCATTGACGTCATACAGGCGCTCCCTCCACGAGGACAAACAATTTTCCCTCAGAATTCTCACAATCCTTTTACATCATGGATGGAGGGCTGAATTACGTGAGGATCGAGCAGATTTGGGATACTTATTCAATGACCAGTCGTCTCTCCGCATCTCACTTCCTTCCGCATTGGAAAAACCGAGGGAAAACGGAAGATGATCGATGACGATTTAACGAGGAATACAACGAAGGGAATTTTTGGGAGGAAATCATCCGTTTGAGGCGATCATGAGATTTTCACAGCTCGTCGCCTCTTCCTCCTTTTTTTTGCTTTTCACTCTTTTTTGTTGTTCTTTCCTTCCTTCTGGTTTCTATTTCTTCCTTCCTTTCCTCGCCCACGTCTGGAACTCGCGATGAGGAAGTGCTTGGGTTAATCGCCGGCGGGTTCCCTCGACTTACCGCTACGTACGGTTACTTGCAGTCATTTTCATCCTTAGGGTGGGAAGACCTTTGAGGGGGTCTGTCTACGACCAATTTAGCGCTTCTCATCTCTGGATAATGCGGATTGCGGGATATTCGATTTTTTATTGCTTTTCTCTCACAATGGAAAATCGACCATACGGCGGAAAGATTGGAAAAATAAATGCGAAAAAACAAGCGCGAAATCTTTTTGGTGATGTCATGCCCAAGCACTGTGTTATTCTGCAAATGACACTTCACGGCTCTCACTTTCCAAGAGAAAAACAAAAAAAGAAAACCGAAAGCGAAGTGAAAGTGGCCTAGAACGGATTTCCAGTCGCTTGCTGCTGAAATCATTTAAGGAAGCAAGAAATGAAAACAATTTTTTTCTTTTCAAGGGCATGTCGGTTCCACGGTTCAAAAGTCGCATTAGCTTTCCTGGTGAAGCCAAACAGACTGATATAAATAAAAACCACAGCCACGGTTCGACGGGAGGATGAAGTGTCTCCAAGGTGGTCACCGAGGGCAGATAAATTCCTTTTTTTTCTTCTCCGCTGCATCACGTGATTGCTCAAGGCGAAAGCCACAATTGAACTCCATTCCACGATTGAGACAGCGAAGGTTAATGGGCTTTAACCTCTTTCATTCTTGTTTTTTTTTCTTTTTTTTTCCCCTCGGACTCTTTCGCGCTTTTTTTTTTAGCTCCTTGAAGACCTTTTCCTATTAATTGCAGGCAGGGATGCGGAAAAAGAGTCGATTTCCTGGGCTTTTCAGGCCTTTCAATCAGTACCAGGAACTCATTGTCGTTGGGGATGCTGCATCTTCAGGGACCGTTTAAAGACAAAGAATGGGGAAGAAGGAAATGCACAAAAAAAGAGGAAACCGGATGAAGGGCGTTAAGGTTCACCGATCCGACTTCCACCTCCGTCCCCCCATAATGATTCGTATCGTCGCGGAAATCGATTCACCGAGCATACCTATCACTCGGCACGGATATCGGGGAATACAGGACTTGTAAGGGCAACGGGAGGTGGAAGCAAGGAAGCGTGAAGGAAGAGGGCCATGTCACGTCCCGATCGTGCATCACCCTCATTTCCCGTTCGCCGGGCCCGTCGTGAGGACGGAAGGGCCAAGAGGGTAGAGGAGAAAATTACGCACTTCAGTTTCTCTTCTCCTCTTCCCTTTTATTTCCTGCCGCAAGGCCACTTGGCCCAAGTAACCCATGGTGGTCCGTTTCGTAGTAACCTGGGTAGATTGTATAGATGAATTCGGAAGATACGGAATCTTTCCAGGTCGCCTCGGAGCTCATGTCACCCACATTTTTCACTCGTTTCATGAATATTTCATATTCCTACGATTTCATGGTCCTACGGCCATAGGGTCTAAATATAATTTGGACTCGGATTCAGAATTAGGAGATCGAAAGCCTGCACTAAATGTATCATCTTCCTGAGAGTGATGTCAACGGTCCAATGGTGGAGGGAGCCTGGCCAGAAAGAACGGCTCAATGTATTTCTGATGTACAATCGAAATTCATTGTGTGTACCGTGGCCAATTTCACAGCCCTGAATGAGTAATTTCTGTCGGAACTTCTTCATAACCCATAACCCGGAAGAGGAACACGGAATAATTAGAGATGATATGGGACGTTATGCATAGAATTGGTTTAGTTTCAGGTTCATCTCATAATATAATAGACTTCAATGGAAATTAAAGTCATCCTCTTAAGATGGGTTGCACCAATTTCAGACCCCTGAATGCTTCAGTGGGGCCCTTGAGGAAATTCCAGAAAATGAAAAATAAAATAATATACTGGAACGCCCCTCCTCTCCCTCGATGATTAGCATCATCAACATCAGCCACCATCAACAGATCAACATCGGCCCCGGCCTCGACTTACTATAAGAAGCAAATTTTAGCACTTGCGACCCGCAGGCTTGTGTGTCACAGATTGTGCGCCCCCAATAACCGAACATTTTGAACATTTCTGTATCTGAACAAATTCCAATGGCCCATTGTAAACAGATCCGATAAAGGAAACCGATCTGACGAATACCATATAAAGATGATGCTGAATTACCTAGCTTTGACCTCGAGCCTTTTTTTTCTGAAAAACGCTTTATTATCAGATATGTCATTCTCAATTGGTTTTTAACTCCTTGATGAAATTTTCCTGAGCATGTCAAGTAGTAACAGTAACTGTTAATCCCCGGGCAGAAGGGGTGTCGATATCGCTTGCAAGAAAGCTCAATCCATGTTCAACCTCTCTCATGTTCCCTTTTCTCATTAATTCAAATGGGTCACTCTTGCCGTGTGTTGTAAATTAGTAGTAGTAGACTCAAGCGCATGTGACGATGGTAGTTTCATCTGAAAGCCTTTGCAATTGAGTAATGCGCCGGGAAGGGAAAAGTTTGCTAACCACTATATTGTTTTCCACTCCTTATACACAGGGTTGTTGTGAAGAAACCACCCAGTGTTGTTGAGTCATACTAGGGAAGCGTAAAAAAAAAACCCACTTACAGTCGGTACAAAGACGAAATTTCCCATAGAATAAACACGACCATTAAAAAACACTCCGCATTCTGACTCAGCCTCGCTCCTCGGTAGGGCATACCATTCCACGTGTGCATGTGTCAGACGGTTCAGCCCGCGATGAAGAGTGGAATGATGGGTACAGCTGACACTCTTAGAGGGTATAATCAAAGGGTTGGAGCCGGTAATTACCCTGGCAACAGATCGCCCGACTTTATCTATCCCCAAGTAGGGAACCTTCCAGGTACATTGGAATGAGAAGAGGGCACCCCCAACGGCGTTTTCTCTCCGATCATCTCATCACGATGCCGTTTCACAGAAAATATGTTCCGGCTCGAGATCTCGAAAAGGAATGAGGAACCCCGAGGCGCCTGGGATCCTTTCAGCTACTTCTATTCAAGCTAATAGCGAAACTAATCAATTTTGAGCACTAGAGCCTTACTCCGCCTTCCTGTCATGATGATAGGAAACGGAGTTGACCAATTGTTCCCGCCTACGAAACCGGAGAGTCTCGGGTATCTTTAGTCTCTCATGTGACGAATGTGTAAGTGTGTCGGTTCGAGAGGAGAATCAATGGCCCGTTTCGATGCGGGGAATTTTGTCCATCACGTTTTTGTCTCAGATTCAATCCGTGATTCCTGGAAGGATCCTCCTTCGTCCGTCAGGATTCGAAGATTCTGGGTCAATCGTGACATGAGAGTCTCGTGCCACCTTCCCCCACCTTCCCCCCTTCCTCCCTCTTCTCGCCCCCTCTCTCCCCCTTCCCCCCCTTCCCCCCATCTCTCCCTCCCTCTCTTTCTCTTTGCCTTTGTCTTCTTAAAATTCCACTTAATGTAACCCCCCCCCCCCCCCCCCCCCCCCCCCCCCCCCCCCCATCTTCCTTCTCTGCGACTGGAGAAGAAAAGAAAAAACGCGAATGCTTGCATGTGAGAAAAAAATAATGGCTCTCCGTTCGGGAAGAGACAGAGCATGCAATGAGATAATAATGGGAGCAATTATAACTTAAGCGGTCTTTATATGTTTTTCTTTTCTCCTGAACGGAACGATAAAAAAAATAAACGACCGAAAAAACTTTGGGAGCGGCCAAGTCTGTCAAGGGACAACGAACCGCTTGAACCCCATTTGCCAAAATTTTAAAAGGATGCTCAGGGGAAAATGACAGTTTTTCCCTGGCCATCAAAAAGCAGTTGAAAAAAGAACTTGACAAATCTCATTGGTAAAATTTTCCGTTGCGTTTTCCCAGAGAAAACATTTCAAACTTAGATTTCAGCAAGCAGGAGCAAAGCTCGTAACTGCAACGTTTGGGTCACCGCGAGAAGGAAAGTTTCAATGGGTGCTTCAGAGTTCTATATCTTTCCGCTCGAGAGAAATCGAAAAAAAAGTCACTTGACCTTTGATACAATACTCTTCCTTTCAAATTTAAAGTGCGAAGAAAGCATGGAGCACACGGTTTTTTTTTTTTATCGTCCGTCAGGATTCGAAGATTCTGGGTCAATCGTGACATGAGNTTTTTTTTTTTTTTTTTGGGGGGGGGGGGGGATGATGAAGATCGGATTGAATCGTTGCAGCACCCGTTGCGGCGACAGGAACCAATTTTCATCCCGTTAAGAAAACGAGATGACCCACCCACAATTTCCAGCTGTGTGATAAAGGCAAACGAATGACTTTATGATTTTTTTTTGGGACACGAGTGGCACGTGGAGAGAGTCACGCAGGGCCCGGGGCCATTCGGTCTCACCCTGTCGTGCCCGCACCGTTATTCCTCTGTGCGTTTCGGCGTGATCTCCGGAAGCATTCCGGGTCGAGTCGTCATGCGGGACAGCAGAGCGTATGGGAAGCGAAGTCGTGTCGTTCGGGGATAGCTTTGGGTTTCGTTTGTCAACAGACAAGAATTTTCAACCGAATCGATTTCGGCATGCCGCGGGAAAAAGGTCGCGACCCGTCGACGACACTCCCCCCGCCGAAACGGGAACCGTTAATGAACCGAGAAGATCGGAAGAGACGTGACGCGAAGCCATGCCTGTTCGGAGATTCCGTTTTAATTTGCGAGTCCAGTATGCATTCACGGACCTGCCTCGGGCACGATAAGAAAGGGGAAAGAGGTCTTTGGCCTTCAGGCTTCGTTTCAGACCGCTTCCCTTTCCGGTCCTCGAGAGTGAATCTTCGTGAAGGAAAAAGAAAACTGCTGCATGCTTAGCCTTAACTGTCGGCGAAATCTGGACGAGGAGAATTACCCAAGTGTGACTTTAATTCCCGTCCGTTGCATAGGCTTGCATGCAGTTCCAGTTTTTTTTGTTCTTTTCGTATCGACCGATCCGTTATGCCTTGCCCCTTCGTACAGATCCGTCAATCATTCCGACGGTTCCGTCTGCAATCATTTTCACCTTTGGGTTCTCGCGTCTTCTACTTTTTTGTCGAAGGGCTGTCGCCGCAGTTGATGGATGGATCGTCTTCACTTAAGGCGAATTCTTTTCCTCTACCCTTTATCTGCTTCCCGTTCCGACCGATGGCGTGCGAACTGCACGTGTGTGGTCCGCAGATTCCGGCGTGGGATCGCTAAAATCGCAAAAAATCGCCGGGAACTAAAACAAACTTCCGTATAACTGAACTTGCGATGCCCCGCGAGTGGAAGCGGCGATCGACGTTTATTTTGATCTCTCATCATGACACGAGCGCAATTTTTATTCATGTTCGAGAGAACGAAAAAAGTATACTAGGAAAAAATCCTAATTGATAACACAGCGTGCACAATTTCATCGCCATCGCACATTCCCATAGCACGCACGATCCACCCCTGCCGTGAAAGGATTTAAACCCAACAGTTACCCGCCCCCCGCTTCCAGCCGGCCGAACATAAATCTCTCGTGAATTCGCCAGCTGCCAACCGTCACCGAAGGGCGGAGGGGCGTGGAATAACCCGACCGAGGACTCGACCTCGATGAAGCGTAAATAGACAACGAGAGACCCCTCGCGGGTCCCGCAGAGCCCAAGGTAAGTCACTGGCACGCGGAGAGCAACGGTGTGCCCTGGTCGGTGGACCGTGAAACCGGGGAGGCCCCGAGAGTCCAAAGTCCCCAGGGCCTCGATGACCACTATTTCTTTTTTTCACCCCGTGGGAAAGTCGCCATCCATCATAGCGTCCCGGTATGCAAGGGGATCCACAGATGAACCGATGATATCCCCCGTCATTTCGACATCGTGACAAATGGGTTCATGGGACGATTAACGGGTCGGCGTATTCGAGCGCGTCACCGTCTCCATTCCTCTTTCTTTGCTAAAAATATCTCATTTATCTTTGTTTTTTTTTTTTTTTAGATGCCGGATGGATTAGCGCAAGACTACGAAGGTACGTCAGTTTTTTTCCAAAATAGCGGAATATATTTGAAAGCTTCTTATTAAAAAAAAAAAACCTTTCCCTTTGTCCCTTTTTTTTAAAAACTACATTTTTTTACATAATGATTTTTAAAAAGTAATTCTTAGTGTTTCGTTACTTTTATTTTGTTCTCATCTCGTTCCCTGCAGTGGCAGACATCGACTGCTACTACGGCACCGACTCGCACGAGGGCGAGCGTCTGTCAGCGCGACTGCGAAAGCCGGAGGGCTTCCGCGGCTACCCGACGTTCGCGGACGACCGCCGCGTCGACCCCCAGGTGGACGGCCAGTGCCAGATCCGCCCCGACCCCTCCGACCCGACGGGGCTCATCTACAACCTGCTCATCACGGACTTGAAACGCTGCGGCGTCCTCAAGCGGAACGTACGGGATTCCAGGAATTCTCGGGCGGAAATGACGAGTTCTGTTTAAAAAGCCTCTCCGAAATGTCTCCGGTGGGAATTTACTCGCGAAGTTCGTTCGGGATTTGGAGGATTACCGAGCGCAGAGGCAAAATCAAACCGTTTTAGGCGATAAAACGTCCGCGTTAAAAAATAGGCCCGATTCTTCATTTTTTTTTGACGATGCCAATCATCAGCAGTGCCACAACGGCTTTTGGTCGAAGCCAGTCTTTAAGCTTAATAATCGAACGAATGAGTCGATTGCCGTCGATTACATGGAGATTTTTATCCGATTGCCATGCGCAGGTAGTTGAAAGAAAATGTGCACCGTCATTTTCTTTGCTTATCGCTTCTATTTACGCCAGAACGCCCTAATTGCCTAATTTCGGGGAGCATTGCTTGACAGTTTTCCATTTGTCTGCGGTTCTTCCAATTGAAACATTTCAGCAGGGCCCAATGCGAGTATACTGATGAAACAAAAAAAAAAAAATTCAAACCGAAGAAGCACCTGCTTCGATTCGCGGCAGAAAGAATAATAAGAATAATACTTCCCTCGTCTGAAAAGATAAATTAATTCTAATCTCATAAATTTGCATCGTTCGTCTGGAATAATCGATGCGGCGAGGATTTCATCGCCAGGACGCAAAATTCTGAGAAAAATGCACCAGGCGGATTTTGAAGACCGATGGCAGAAACTCTCGCTAAAAAGCGCGAAAAGGAAGCAGAGATCCCTGCCCCTTCACTAGAGACATCTGGTGTGGGCCGAGTGAGGCTCGTTCAAAATCCGCGTTTTTTTTTTCCTGCCAGTTTCTCAGCAGTACTTCATTTCAAGTCATTTTCTCCCGTAAACGACACCGTCCGTTTCTTTCAGGGATTCATCAACGTGAGGATCTGGTTCCCCCAACTGCCGGGGATCGTGATGATGAGCGACCAAGAGGTGATCATCATGTGCAAGCCGCCGCAGGCCACCGTCGTGGAGAATCGGGCCGCTGGATTTGCGGGCAGCATGTATGCTCTCGCCTATTTATTATTCGATGCATTATGATATTTCTAAAATGTTGCGATTTTGATAGAGAAAATTGAAATCCTGTAGATTCGTGAGACACAAATTAGCGTTTTCGTAACGGAACAACGAAAAATTATGCGCTAAATGAGGGGTTTGACATATTAATCCGCATGAATTTAGATAAGTGTGTCAATGTGCAAATCACGTGTAATGCACGATTGGAATCCACATGCTTCTCACAAGTCGAAGGGTGAAAGTTCCCTTTCCTTCTTCATAAATATCTCGGCAATGCCCTTCGAGGCGCTGCGATCGCACGAGTGCAAGTTATGACGCAGCCGAGTGGGGTCTCGACCCACCGGATTCAAGCAAAAAAAAAAAAAAAAAAGGGAATGGGAATTAAAGAGGCAAAAGAGGGAGTGGCACTCGTAAAAAGAGTCTTCAATCCTCCTTTCCCCCTTGCTTTTCGGATTGAAGCAGCCCGAACACAGGCCGGATCTCGGGGATCGTGGAAGAAAGCCCCGGGAAGCTGGAATACGTGGTGAGCCTCTACCGCGAGTCGGCCAGTCGGTCTGGGGACTTCGGGGTCCCCGTCGAGGAGGCCATCCCCATCGGGACCAGGCTCCAGCTCAGGGCCACCATCAACACCAATTCCGGTATTCCTTCCGTTCCAGACTGAATTTACAGCTGCGGTCCGGCTGGGATTTTAAACCCAGTTTACTCACAACTTAGGAAATAAAAAATATATATATTCACAGCTAAACTAAATACTCGTTCCAAGTTCATAATTTATTTTAACAATTTTCCTCTTAGAGCCAATCGAGAAGCAGTCTCGTTTCCATGGTGTCTCAGTTGCCCTTTCGTTTTTTGACTCATCTCAGCCTGGAAGTATGCGAAGCTGGTGGACGTGACGGTGTCGAACAGTGCAGACGATCCCTTGGCCGTCGGTCACATCACGCTAGTACAAAATGGGTGAGTGCAACGAAGACCGGAAATCCACGTTTTCCCCACGTTCTGCCGTGTTTCAGTGCGATTGAATGCAGGAGACTCTCGGCACGAGGGCCAATCAAAGATTTCGGGAGAAAAGCACTTTAGATGGATTTTAAATGCGAAATTCCCCGAGAACCTCGCGAATCCCCCCGAAATCTTTGATCGTGCCCAAGCGCCCCGAGACAACAACACAAAAAGTGAACACGCAACAAAAAAAACAGCTGTCGGGTGCAAGAGATGGCGAGCATCGTGCCGAAGCAGCCCTACCGGGCCCCGCATAACCCGGGCGAGGTCATGGTGGACTTCGAGGCCTTCCTCCTCAATTCCGCCGATTATCAGAGCCGGCTTTGGATCCACAGCAAGATCAAGGCCTGCATGAACGCTGTCGACTGCCTCGCCGTGAGTCGGAAAAAACGGACGGAAATCGCACTGCCTGCGACGCACCGCGACGAATTCCCGGGGGGAATCCGAGGATCCTAACGATAGGCACGCCGTGATCGCATCACGCTTTCGTTTGCATGGAATGGCACGTGTATCGCACGCAGGTGTAGGAATCAGGAATATTCGAGCATCGTGCCGAAGCAGGCGTATCGGCTGAAGGAGAACCTGGGCGAAGTCCGCTTGGAGTTCGAGGCCTTCCTCTTGGAAGAAGCCAAGGAACGAAAGCTTTGGGTTCACACCAAGCTCAAGGCTTGTGTCGATGCCGTGGATTGCCTTCCCGTGAGTTCACAGGTTCACGGGGGGCCGTATTCCGTTAATGCGTCCGTCGAATCCGATCCGAAAGACGATCCCGTCGCTTTTCTTCACTTTTTCATCGGCGGTAAAATCTGGATCTCGACGAAAACTAAAATGTATGTGCTCTTTAAATTTAGCCCCTCGGGCTAGTCTTCCAGCATTTTCTTCGCCACGGGGGGTTAGCAATTTAAATACCGGCTTGAGGGATTAATCTGCTTTGAATCTCAAAGATGCAAGAAATCTCCAGTAACTACTTGACCCCTCGAACCGCTATTTAAATTGATGACCGCCTGTGCAAATACAACGTTGCCTCTACTGGGTACGGCAAACCGGCCTGAGGGGTTAAAAAATAGAATGCGAACCTGTCCAGAGGAAGGGGGGGGGCATCCGTTACTGCATGGATTTCAAACGTTTGAAAGACGGGAGAAGGTTCCGGCATTAAGGAATAAGGCCCCGATCTGCACTTGCACAATCACTTCCCCATGGTAGTATACCCCTGCTAATACGGATAGTACCGATCACGAATGCTGCAATATACATGACGCAAAGAGATTCACGAACACTTTTGCACCTTCACGGATTTGGTCTTTGTTGAATGGAACAATCGTTGAAGCCACCGGAATGAGAATGCTTGGGAATATGTGTCCAATTAGCGTTGGTAAATTTATTTTTCAGAATCCCGTCTTTTTTGGTACTATTTTAAAGTTCAGGCATTCCTTACAGTGACGTATTTTCTTCATATATCACTCAGAAGCCATCAAGGATTCCTTTATATTCGACTTCTGAGGATGCATGGAGAAAGAGGAAGAGAGACAGATTGATGATCGGAAGGGATTAATAATGGGATGAACGATGTGGATATGTGGAATGTTGCGTGTTTGCGGCAGGAATTTTGCTTGGACCTGTTCCAACCGTCGGGGCACGGCCGACGAAGACGGAAACGCAGCGCCCCCCTTCCCCCCCCGGAGTTACGGAACCACAAGCTCGGGAACCGGTCCCGCACCCACGAGCCCATCACGTTGGAGCAGCTGCTGGCCCGCCCGGAGGTGTTGGGACTTCGGAACGCTTCCACCGCCTCCACCTCTGCACCCACAGGGCAGAGGAGGCTTCGGGGTCCGTCGACCGATTTCGGCGAAGGGATCGGCGTCACCGTCCTCCTCCCTGCAGGTATGGGGCTCCTTGTCGCGTCTCTTGTGGTGTCTTCACGGTTTGATCGATTGAACTCGGAGGCGCTCGGAGGCGTTACGTTTTCCGTTTGTCTCTTAGTTATTTTTGTTACATTTTCTTCGTCAATTTGAATGTATTTCCTGAATAATATCATTTACTCTTTTCTCCATCAGAGGAGTACGCGAAAAGCCATTGGGCCCCCCTGGGTACGTGCAGCACGTATCTGATCGTGTCGGGGATCCTCGGGGTCCTACTGCTGACCTCGGCCGTGATCATGTGCTGCCTTGCTCAGAGACTCAGTCGGCTCCGGCTGAAGCAGGAAAGGGCATCCCTGGAGAAGGTCATCCACGTTCATCGGAGACAGTACGCCAGCAGTCGGAGTCGATCGGAGCGATCATGAAAGAACTTGTAATGTTTTTGTCGCCTCTTCCGAGTCTCTTGGATCGGGTTACGTTCAACGGCAGCTTTGGGGGCATTATGTGGGGGTAGAAGTTGGTCTGTGTTGCTCGAGAGATGCACGAGGAACGATTCTTAGGCATTCCCTTACGTGGGGCCCGGTGTAATGAAGCTCAAGGGCCTTGTTCCCCCACAAGACCCTTGGATTTCCAAGCAACATGACGGACGCGAGGTGTGAAATATAATCATAGTGAGGTTGTTTTGTTTTGTTTTGTTGTTTTTTTTTTTCTCTTGGATTTTCTTCTGTCTCGTCTATGTGTTGTCCATGCAATGGGCATGTAAATTGTTGTGGAGTTCGTGTTATGGAGCCATCCAGAGTAAAGAGACGTTTTATGATTGACAGCTATATATAAACACTTGATTCATTGACATGCTACCGAAAATTGAATTCCGATTCCCAGGAAAGACAAAGTAACCGCTGGATTCCCTTGGACGCCCTATATAAGAGAGTTTGATTCTAGCTCTCTCAACTCTGGTCTAAATACATCGCATCAAATTTGATTGGAGTTATCGGTGATCTACAAGCACTTTTCATTGCCTATATGGTACATGATTGCAACTTATAATGTCATAAAGGGATTTCTGAAATTATGTTGTTGATAACCTCCCATTGCAATATGCACTCACAGGAAGCTACATATAATCGAAGCCAAAAGATGAATAAATATTTCAACAATGAGAATGACGAGATCTGTTTAAAAGCCTCTCAGAAATGTTTCCGTTGGGAATTTATTCGCGAAGTTCATATGGGATTTGGGTGATTAATGAACGCAGAGGCAAAATCAAACCGTTTTAGGCGATGAAACGTCCGCGTTTAAAAATGCGTCCGATTCTCCATTTTTTGGCAATGCCAATCATCGACAATGCAGCTACGGCTTTCGGCCGAGGCCAGTCTTTGAGCTTAATAACTGACCGAATGCCGTCAATTACATGGAGATTTTCATCCGATTGCCCTACCATATGCAGGTAGTTGAAAGAAAAGGTAAAATGAATAAATATTTCAACTTTTTACTTTTCCAACAATTCCAATAACTTCTTCAGAAAATTTCAATAAAAGCAACTTTAACAAAAAAACTTAAATTAAATTATTCGTATTTAATAAGGAGGGGACATTTTATGCAGGCAATGGAAGGAATGGAAACTCTGAACTGCAATGCTTACTTTATTCTGAGCAGTGAGCAGGAAAAATGAACACAAAAAATGAAAGCAAAGGTTTGTACGTCAACATATCAACTAAAGTAAAATGAACTACAACAGCTACATATTGCACATGATGAAAGCACTGACACACTCAGGTACTTCAAGAACAAAGGTATGAAACAAAAGCACTAAAAATACAACTATGAAATTCTGGCAAAGGAATCATTCCCAGTGAGTCTAAAGTTGATGTCTTTGTAGCTAGTCACGTCCAACATGCGGATGTTGTGCACGGTGTCGTACAGATCACAGACGACACGGGCCAGCCGTTGACACTTGGCTAGGTCAGCCATTGCATCATTGTAGGACCACTGGAGATTCCCCATCTTGTGGTAGTGGTGGAGAGGGAAGCCAAGTTGGAATTTGAGTTTCATTTCCTCTTTGATGTCTTCTTCCATTTCCTCCCGACATGGGAGACTCAGTTCTCCTGTCAAGACCTGCTTCACCACCAGAAGCTACAAGCAGACCACCACCACCAAGTTACAGGAACATGCTCTCAGTCTGGGATCATGAGTAATGCAAATAAATATAGTTTATATGAAAGAGACATTGGTAAGACTTTCATGCTGCAATGGAAGCCAATGGAAATTTAAATTAAACCTAACTTCAAATTATATTTCATGCATAAGGAGGCATTGTCATTATTTGATCTGCATAGGGTAATTTGACATATTTTTATAACTATTATTTGGCCCATGTAGAGTTAGGAAGCAATATAACTAAAAAGCAGTGAAGAAGCAAGCAGGATATGTTAAACAAATATAAAATACAGCATCAAGGTTTCTCTATGAAAAAAAAATCCTTTTGCAATTTCTTGCCATGAAAGACAGACTGACTGCATCACATAGACCTGCATGCAATCCATTCTCCATTCCTTCAAGAAGACACAAACCATCCACTGTCAGTCATAGTGGAAGCCTTAGATAAAGCTTTTCCTCCATCCTACATCCCAGCCTATGTTCAAAGTGGACTGGAATGCAATGGAAATGAGTTCCAGAAAGTTCCACTTCTCCTGCTGAAATGCCATTCCAGTAAAAGTGGCAAGATGAGCTCTCTCACTTTTAATTTAATTGCATTTGGGTGTTTTAGGTTGATTCACTTCCTTCATGACCACTTTCAGCATGCCAAGATGAAGCAAAGGCTCTTTAGAACTGTCTCATAAAATGCATGCAAGTAGGAGGGATATCAATAACAAAAGAGGATGTTTGCCTGGTAGGCTATAACTGCATGGAGAAGCAACTAGAGCTAACTACCATTTATGAGGTAATGCAAATCTTGTATCCAAGTTTCTTGCCTTGTTTCTGATGGCTTTTCCTTGTTTCCGTCTCTCAGCACTTTCAAAAATTCTTCTGTCTTAGTAATTATCATTTTAAGCCAATGATGACAAGTCCTCAAAGCTTACTCCAGCTTAAAAAAAAATTTTTTTGAGTCACTAGAGCAGGGCTTCCCAACCTTTTTCCCTATTCATGGCCCCAAGCACTGGCTGAAGTTAGATAGGCTAACCTGCCAATGCACTAAAAAAAACATGACTTTGCATTTAGTTTCTGGTTTGTGACCCTAAACATGATCTTTGCAACCCCAAATGGGGGTCGTGATCCCTGGGTTGGGAAGCCCTGCACTAGAGCAAAGAGCTAGATTGAAAGGAATTTTGTTTTTTCTTGGGAAAGAAAGTCTTTTTGATTCAAAATTTATGTGCTTCATTAGAAAATTCAGATACTTCTGGGGAGGGATGCCCTGAACCTCTGTCAATAAACACTGAATAACACATGAGAGGCAATAGGGAACATTATGAAACACTTTCAGCTGGGTACATTTGTCAATGGCAAAGTCAGATTTTTCCACCTTGCTTAATCCTATATGGGCTTCATATCTTCATATCTCAAGCTTTTGTCTCACATTCTTTCAATGTTAAGACTACTTCAAAAGGTATCTCAGCTCAAATTCTATGCCTCTGTTGAATATCTTGATTTAGTGAAGTGAAGTCACACAAGGAGGCACAAAGTTGGAGAGGCATCCATACCAATAGTCTGTATTAACAGCTCTAAGTTTCATAAAGAGATTTCAACACAAAAAGGAGCTCCATCTGTTCAAGAACCATACCCATTCCATTTCAAGGGCAATCATTCCCTTGAAATGTATGGAAAAGTGTGCATAGTCGAGTTGCAGGCAGTGTTATTTTCCAAGTCCAAATTTCTAAAACTTAAAAAAGGGAATGAAAGGATATGACTTGCACACAGAGACCTAAGGAACAATTATGATAACCTACTACCAAAACACAAAGTAACTAACAGCTAAAAAACCCCAGAAGATTGCCTGGCTCATTTTCTTAATACCCTTTGTAGAGCATCCAAACTCAAAATTATAGCAGAGTATCGATTTTATGGACAGACATCAACTCAACTCAATTACTCATCTCCACTTCCACAAAAAAAAACAGAATTGAGATAAAGGCATAACAGAGATTTGATAGGCAGTAAGAATGGTGCCCCATTATTGGCTCAAGCTGCCCAACTTTTTCTGGGATTGGACAAAATATGCTTGCCTTTGGATCATCTGTGATGGATGCAATGCACCTTCCATGCCCAAGGTCATGTGAGCTACACTATTATAGAAATTGACTAATGCAAAGTAGCTGTTGCCAAATTCTATGCACTGTCACCGCCCCTTTTTTATAGCTAAACATTCAGAAGATTGATTTTGGAATGACTGAAGTTCAGAAAATTGAGCCTCTAAACTAAACTCTAGCAAGTCTCTGAAACGAGAGATATAAATGAAAAAAGGTGTGCTTTTTTTTTTTTTTTTTTTAGCTAAGATAGCATATGCAGGGAGGACACATCAGGCAGATTAAGACCAACCATGCTTTCCACTACCTGTTCCAAGATATGCTTAATTACATTGGGACAATTCAGTAAAAGAGTCCCACCCCACCAAACGAAACCTCCGTTCTTTCAAATCTGCAAGGCTATCGTGATATATGGAGTTAAAAATGTGAGTATAGAGAGATGTGAAGGCAGGGGGCAGGGTCTCAATCTGCATCCATTGTGCCAAGGAATCCAGGTAGTCTTGGAACAGGCCATGCATACAATGGTATCGGTGTTTTGGGAAACCCTGTGCAGCTCGCTTAGACCACTCAGCCTCTCCATCAGAAAGCATTTCCTTGCTGGAAGGCAGCTCAAGGCCTTCTAGTAACAGCTTCTTTGCCAACAGACCCTACACAAACCGGCTCATCTCGGAAGGAAGGACATGACGGCTAAAGGAGGGATGGAGTTGAGGAACTCACCTGGAAATGGAAGAGAGGGAAGGGGCAGACAGTGAAGGGTATCCCAACAAAGAACATGGACTGTGGATGATTGATGTGAATGCAGTGTTTGTAAAGGGGTTCCACCCTGTTATCTGTGACTTGGATGCCGCAATCAGGGTCAAGGAAGGGGAAGGAATACTCATATCCTGTGCATACGAGCAACACATCTGCTTCAACACGGTTACCATCAGGGAGAACAAATGAATTCTCCTCTACCCTCTCCACCACAGGAATCTGAACAACGTTCTTTGGAAGACGAGTCTTCAGCGGTGCCTTCTTATGACTCAAATACACCTAAATTCAAGAAAAGATCCATATTTCAAAGCCATCAAGACATGGCAAAAAAATTCTACCATGGTGATAGGGAGCAGCATACACATGGAGTGACAGCAGCCAGCTCAATGGAGATGTCCAGCCCTGAAGGTCCAGCACCAAGGATGAAGACCTTTTTGTCAATGAAAGGCTCTGAGTTCCTATAATCATGGCTATGCATCACTTGGCCTTTGTAGGAATCCAAGCCTGGGATTTTTGGCATCCTTGGCACTGCATAGTGTCTGTATAATGAACCAATGTTCAGTCAGATGAAATTAACCAAACAAAAGCTAAGAGGGAGAGAAACAAAAATGCATGAGTTCTTCATGTTTTCTTTTTTAAAGAAGCATATCATCTTGCCCATTGCAGATGACAACTGCATCAAATATGCCACCATGAAGAGAGTCTGTGGTCAGGTCTTTGACAGAGACAGTCCACTTGGTTGATTCCACTCCTGGCTCAATTGGACTCACTCTTTCTACAAAATGGCTGAACTGCAAGTGAAAGTGAAAGAATTCCAACTGATTAAGCCATTAAGCAAAGAGAATACTTGTTCAAGGAGGGTCTCAATCAATATGCTACTTCTCTGTTTTACTTGTAATGTTAGTCCTATCACAAGGAAGAAGTGAATACATGCAGCTTTTCTGTTAGAGTCCTTACACCACTCCATTACATGATTTCATCTTTGCAGAGAAAAACGTCTTATGTACAGGGCACCTTGATGTACTTGTAGAGATTGAAGTGCTTCGCATAACCTTCAAGATACTCCAGGACTTTGGTATGATGCAGAAAGGATGCATCCTCCTCAGGGAAGGGAAAATCTGGGAATGCCATCACTTCTTTTGGCAGATTTGTTCTGAAAAAAAAGTGAAAAAATGGTGCAAATGATGACAAGTTCCCAAAATGAAACTGGCTCTCCATTTAGAAGATGAAGTTTAACTGACCTCATATGTTCATACATGCTGGAATGAATGGGAAGACCATGCTCATCTTTGCCAGTTTTATCAGTGTAGACCCAAGTACCTCCAATCTGTGAAGACAATTCATAGGCTACAACAGAGAGGCCAGGCTGCCCTGCCAGGTGTCTCAATGCAGCAAGTCCAGCTCCCCCAGCTCCAATCACAGCTACCTGTTGAACAGCTTTCATCCTGGGGAGCAAAATAAAAGATATAACCCTATAGCTCTTGGGGAACTGAAATTGGGATAGATTTTCATCGCGAAGCGCACAGCACACGTCATTCCTTAAGGTCTTGACTAAACCCTCCAACTAGGCTAGCTGCCTAAGTTAGTGCGGGGGAATTGGTGTGGCCTAACGGCTAGGCAGCTGTTTCAGGCTTTCGCTTTGAGGCGAATTCGACAAGTCTGGTATCGGGCCTATAACGCTTCTTCGAGACAAAGCAGTCATGCGGACGTTTACGGGGTAACCACTTTCTATAGAAGTGAAATCAACCCGGTGTATGACGCGATGGGCAAAAGCACGTGTTGACCTTCAGCACCATGGTATAGCGTCACTCGAATAGTCTGCTCTCGTGAGGCGATTTGAGGATATCCTACGAAGAACTACAGGCCAGACGAATACCTTCAGCACACTGAGCCATAATCGCCGGAAGGGCGAAAGGCGTATCTCTTGCCTTTTCAACAACAACTTGTGGAGGGCCTTGGGCCTCATTCTCGCATGTGACAGTGAAAGGCTCGCGGAAAGGAGATGTCAACAACGAATCCTGATTTTCAAGTCATTCGCAATAGTGTCTCTGTAACGTGGTGATACGGGCCAAGGTGATCAAGCCATTAGCATGGAGTACGGATGCTACGAGTTACTACGTCGAAATGTACTCGTACATGTCAACCAGACCCGTTTGTGCGTATTTTTGTTTGAATACCCATCAAATGGAGGTACAAGCTCGCGTTCTTCGCCCACATTCGCAGCATTTCAAGTACTTGTCGATGATTTCACCAGGATAAGTACTTGTGACCCTTGGACTCATTTTTGAAGAGGATCTCCTTCTGGAACCAGCACCATCCCGTAAATGCATGCAACATGCCTTCGGATGGAAATGTGAGTCACAAAAGCCTCTTTTTTCGCTGCCACTTCTTCCTTTAAATAGCAAGCTCAGGCACCAAATGTATTTCGCTTCCTATAAGGTTGTCCTCGCCCAGAAAGGACCTGGCGGCACGAATTCGTAACGAGGTGGCATCTTTTATAACCTGTCAGAGCCTGTCAAAGCCCTGCCTCGCTTTTATCTCGAACCTATTTCCCGAGAAACGGAAAGGAAGAGAGAACAAGCATGACAAAAACAACTCTTGCTATTTGTGATAAAGGATCGGCCCTTTCTGGGACCGGACGGCGACAACGAGTGGCCTACAGACCCCCTAGCGTGACACGCCCCACCCACCTGAGGGTGTTCCATCACCCAAGTCTTTTTTTCTCTCTCTTTTTCTCTTTTAAGCCCAGTCAGATCAATGAGAGAGATCGACCGGATAGAAAGTAGCAGTCGACAGAAAGTTGGAACGTCAAGGAAACGCAGATAGCCGACGCTGATGCTAATCGCGCTGGTTATCCGATACTCGCCAAAGCGTAGAATTGAAAGGTGCGATAGCGTCTCTTATGCTTTGATGAGAAATAATCTAGGACGAATTCCAGTGCGATAGGGACCCTTCCTACTCGTTTCACCCCTCGATCCGTGTTCGCATGTCACCAGCAACCGCGCAGTATTTTTGTAGAGGCCCTACTGGTCTCAACCGGGGCCCAGGGGCCCAACCAAGCCATATAAGTCTCATGAGCGGTCGGGACGCGAGTACCAAAGCCCCATGGGGTCTTCTGCCCCGCTCAAATTCGAGTCTGCACGCTACTGTTTTGGAGGTGAACCTGCAGTACTGCGTCTGAACGACAGTAATTTTCGCTTGCTAATGTCGGCGAGTCGATTCTTGAATTTTTGCGTGCGTCTGACCGCCGTTTAACTGTTGGCTCGTCCACACCATGCAAGTTTCCTTTGCAATTCGACTCAGAGAGAAAATTGTTCCAAGCTTTTTGTGTGCAATATTTTTGACGATCTGGAAGATTTCTACGAATGTTTTCTTTCAGCATTTTGATTTTGTAACGTTCTTCAATCGTCTTTGCAAGAAAACTTTCCTGGTGTGAACGATCTCATATCATTTAGTCTTTGAACATCACTCCCATCCAGACGAATGGGAAAAAAAAATCCTGTTCCAAAATCGCGTTATTCTCATGATGTAAAATTTTCATCTCGATGCTTTTCAGGCTCTGAAAGTCTTGAAAGTATTTTTTTTTAATAGGACAGTGCCTTTCCGGTTCAAAAGTAGCGTTCTCAAGTAATACTTTAAAACTTATATTCCAATTATCCCAGTCGATGAGAGATTTGTTCTTTCGAAGGTAAGAGAAGCACGAGATTTTCTTTCCCGAGCAGACACGGTGTTGCCAGTCAACCTAGCAAGACAAAAAAAAGCGAGGGGAAAAAAGGGGGACTGCAGTTCTGGAGTGATGCGGGTGGGCTAGCCGACCTGGCGAAGTAAAGCCGTGCGGCCCCACGGAAGGGCAACAATCACTCCCTGTACTCTCTTCACGTGTTCTTTGCATCATCATGCACGCGAATTGGAGGTGCGGTTGTTTTTATCGTCCATGAACGGATGTTTCATTGTTTGCTGTCTCAGTAGAGACCTAATTCGGACAGGCCTCGATGACTTCTAGAACCCTTTTTCTCCTAAATATTTTTTTTTTAATGAAGGCAAGGGTTCAGATGTTCATAAACCGGCAAGGGTGTCGAATTCGATTGAGCTGGGGGCCGGGTGGAACCCTTCAGGAGCGGTTGGAGGCCACACTAACAATTCTAACACAAAACTTTTAATGAGAACTGGTTGAAGTCTCAGCGCTTTTCCAAAAGCAACTAGTGAAGTGGGCTTCGCGGGCCGGACAAAATGAACCGGGGGCCGGATCCGTCCGCCAGTTTGACACCCCTGATTTCCGCAGTAGGTGTCTCCGCCTAGGTTCTATGAGTCACGAGCCGCCATCGATAGTAGGCGTCAAAGAGCGATACGAAGGGCATGAAACCCGATTCTGTCATGAACATGGGGCTCCGGAAGAGGTGGAGCTTCGATGAACCTCTCCGTAATGGATGATGTGCGAGTCCATTACGAGGTGGATCATCAGCTCCTCTGTCTTATTCGGACCGTACCTCATTTTTTTTTGCCGTTTCCACGAACGTCGCGGAGATTCTGACGCGTGGGTGGTGAAGGATGGGACAGGTCTTGATGGATTCCGAGAAAATTACAAAGCTTGGATACACCTCCTCATGTTCAGATATATTTCATTCGCGGCTTCATTGAAAGATGAGGAGTTCATGGTAAAGCTCCCAAAGGGAGCCTTTCATGCGAGATGGGGTCTTTTTCCCTCACTGTCCGCCGGGAATTGGATCAAGGAGAGGTGCATAAATGTTCGAGTTGCCTGCGTATTGCATACAGACTTTTAAATTCGGCGGTTTGAATGAGAAGAATGCAGGAGCTTCATATACGAAGACCTATCAGAAAATTCTCGGAATTGCTTTCATACGAGCGAACTACGCACGGAAGTTAGGTTTCATAATGAGACCCCTCGAAATCGTTCCCTTGGCTTGTGAAACGATTCTCCCAACGTTTACAAAGCGCTTGGAACACTGGCTGCAACCCTCAATGGGCAACCTCCTTCAACGCGTCGGTCGCAGCTGACTGGAGAGCGTCATGTCGCCGAAGCGGCAGCTTTTCAGAACGAAATTTTTCCGAGAAACAGCGTTAGCGTTGGTCCAAAAGTCACCATACATAGGGAAAATTAACAAGTGTAACTTTATTTTCTAAATATGCTCTACATACCTATTGAATTATTTTCCTTCTATCAGATACCCTTTAAGCCATGTAGAGCATATTTTGTGAATAAAGTTACATTTTGTTAAAAAGTGTTAATTTTGTAATAATTAATAATTAATAGAGTTGTAGAATCGATTCCACGAAAGGCGGAAGTCCGTTGAATATGAGAAAGTCGGTGGAAGGCGGTGGAATAGTCGTAATGAGGAGACAGTGCAGGCCCTTTCTGAGCCAGTCCGCAGCGAACGTCAGTATTGAAACGTCGTGATGGCAGTGCACGGAATTTCTAACCGATCGTGGGGCGATATTACCCCCACTTCCCCTCCGTGCTCATATAAGAGATCCTCTAGGATCTCTCGCCTTCAGACCTCACGCTGCTTTCGTAATAAAATTCCTTCTGGAAGGCTGCCGCTTCGGCGAGACACCCGCTCTCCAGTCGGCTGCGACCGACGCGTCGAAGGAGGTTGTCCATTAAGGGTTGCAGCCAGTGAACGTTGGGAGGAGCGTTTTACAAGCTAAGGGAACAATTTCGAAGGGTCTCTTTATGAAACCAAATTTTCGTGTATAGTTCGCTCGTATGAAGGTCATTCCGGGAACTTGTCTTTAGAACTTCGTATACAAGGTATACTGCCAAGGAATTCTCCATCCCAGTTCTCTAAGTTGGAAAATATGGGCGATGAGCCGGGAAAAATCATTCCAGTAGTTGTTCTGCTGGAAGAGCAGCATCAGGAGATCCAGGCAGTCCTCTTCGTTTCTATTCTTTGCTGCTTTCCTCAAGTTTGGGGGTAGGTATTTCAGTCGTGCATCGTGAAGATCATGTGCACCTCAGTCTCTTTTTTCTCACAGAAATGGCAAATGTATTTGGAGCTTCCGCCTAGTCTCTGGAGGGTTTTCCATTTCCAGCTTCCAGATCTTAAATAAGCTAACTGCATCCTGTTGAACTTATTAGGGGCGCCTAGAATATAGTCCGTTTGCGGTAATACCTCCTCCATTTGGCAATATTTGGATTGGATTTGGGCATCCATGTCTCTTGTTCGCTGCCTGAAGGCCCGGAAAAACCATTCTCCTCCCGGTCCGTATTTCCATACAAACATGAAACCTGTCTCCTGTAAGATATTTCTGATCATACCCCACGTAGCTCCTCTCCCCATCTGTCCCCATGAGTACTGGAGGTCCAGACATCGTTTGACTAATGAACTGTCTGAGGTTATGATTCGAATCCAGTACCTCACGATGTTTTGTTTCACGATCATTTCCAGTGATGTTCTCCTCAGCTCAAGAAGTATCATTGCTTCCGGTGCATTGCGAGGCAGACCCAACAGCCATTTCAAATGTTGTGATTGAACCATCTCCAATTTCTTGGGTCGGCCCGAGCCATAGAGAGTTTGGCCTCAGAGGTCAGAACCATACATCAGCACTGAAAGGATACATACCTCAAAGAGGTGTAGGAGAAGTTCGGGAGGCATATCCTTCAGCACTCTTATAGCAGGTTGGGCTCTGAAAGTCGCTCTTCTCGCCAGCAATAGTCTTTGGTTCAGTGTCTCATTCCAGCCACCAGATTGTGCGAACATGATACCCAAATAGTTGAAGTTGGCGACTACCTCAACTTCTTTACCATCGTACTTCCAGTTTTCCGTCCTCTGTCTTCTTCGTCCTTTGCTGAATATCATGATCTTCGTTTTCCTAACATTTACTTTTAGCTTCCAGGATTGGCAATAACGGAGAAGTGCGTCCAGTGCTCTTTGCAGTCCTATTGGGGACTGAGTCATAATTGCCAGATCAGCATACATCAGGCAAGGGACGGGTTGTTCGTTGAGGTGCGGAGGGTGTGTTTCTTCTGCCATCAATGCCCCTGGAAGGTCGTTCACAAATAGTGAGAATAGGAGAGGGGACATTTGACATCCTTGTTTCACTGGGTGGAAAAGGTGAAAAGGTGAAAGGGTGAAAGGGTGGGAGGTAGGGAGGGGTGGACTTTTTACATCGTCCCCAAGACCATTTTTTCTCATGGGGTCATGAAAGATTAGACTTCAGAGTGAACATAACTACTCTTGAATACCTTTGAGGAAGAAATACTCATACTTTTCAAGAAATCCCGAAAAACTTTCTGTTAACGAGTTCCAGAATCGAATCAGAAATGTTTTGGAATGGAGGAAAACTTTGAAATAGGGATGAGACGAACCTAGTAACAACGACAAAGAAAAAAATACGCTGGACCCCAGGCTCCAAGAATTTAATGTACGATTTCGTTGTCTAGCTATTTTTCATTTCCGAATTTAAAAATTTTAAATGTTCCGTCTAGCTTTTATATCCACCCTGTTTTACGCAAGGACTGCATACCCTCGATGAGAAGCGTTGCCTCGTTTCACGCTTCCACACTCCATCACTACATGCAATAAGTACATAGCAGTTCGTCGTATTCAAAAAGAAAATGAGAAAGTGAGGATTTCCGACGAGAATGGAAGAGGAAAGAGGTTTCTCGAGATCCGTTCAACGCGTTCTCGGAAATCTCAATGATATGCGCATGTCGGGGGAAGCGGGGGACATCTGCGGTATGCAGTCGGAACTCGTTTCTAGCATTTTCTACCTCATTCCAGTTCCGCGTTCTTTTGGTCGGTGATATTCCAATTAGATGCTCTTCCAATTTTGGGCATTTGATCTCTTTCCTGTTCGCCTTAATTCCAGGTCGTTATCGTTCCGAGTTTTAATTTCTTCGTTGTTCCGTTCGTGAAATCCCCCCCTCCCCTTCTGCTTCTTTTTCATCGAATTCCGAAGAGGGAATTCCGTAATATATGATTTCTCACGATTCGGAAGGTCTCAACTAGGGCGTTGCGGTATACGATGAATCTCTGTCGGTATAACTTGGCTCAATATCACAATATTTCGGTGATACCGGCGAGGAGCGGAGGGGAGTGGAGGGGGCTAGAGGGGGGAGGAGGGGGAGGTGTGCCCGGGCTCACCGACACGTATGAACCAAGGGCACAATAAAAGAGCAAGTCGAACCCACAAATGACGGATGACGGTCGTGTCATCATGTGGGTCAGTCGAACCCACAAATGAGGGTCTATGAGGCCGGATCAAGGTTCCCGGTCGATTCCCCGAATGGTCATTTCCTCCAACGGCAAATTCCCAGATTGGTCTGTTCTCCAATTTTCGCGACCGCACGGGCAACCTGCCCTCTTTCCGTTCTAGCTCTGTAACAGCAGTTTCCTTTGTATCTTCTTCCTTTCTTTAATGAATTCTTTAAAATCTTTCTGTAATGGCATTCCCAATACGTTCTTCATCCGTCCTTCATTTTCTTCTTTGCGAACACATAACCCTCGGGAATAAGAAGATTCTTTCCCTTTTTCCCCTCGATGCTCTCACACCGTCCAAGGACTGCCCACTTAATGGTCTGATTTCTAATCCACCTGACTTCTCCAGATATACTCATATTTTCGGTATCGAGGGACAACTCGTCGATCGTCTCATCTCTGGTGCCCGAAGAGGATCATCCTCTGACCATTTCTCTTCCCTTTCTTTTTCTTTCCCCTGAGAATCTTTATCAACGATCTCGCTGGCATCGTAGCGGTAGTGATGTTCCCCATGCGGACCGACTTTCCTGAGGTTGGGGGCGAAGAATTTCTTGGCTACCTCCCTTCCATGATAAGCGAAGATCCTCTTTCCTTCCGTTCGCTCAGATCCCCTCTCTTGAGTCCCGGCTCGGTTGGGGAGCGACCGCATCCCCTATATTCTTAGCTGCATCATGTGAGAGACGGGATTCTAATACATCGTAAACAAAAACCTGTTATTCGTATTCACTCACCCATCCGTCTATGTGTTCGATCGCATCTAATCAGTACCGCCTAACCTTGGTGCCACCATCGAAGAATGAATCATTCGGAAATTTACAAGTGGGGAATTTCCAAACGGGGAACTGGGCGGTTGGGGAATTTGTCATTCTGGATATTATCCAGTCGGGGAAATAACCATTCGGGGGATTTACTGTCGGGGAAGCGACCGGACCCCAAATTAAATACACTCCCGTGACTTGAAGGAAGGCTTCGGTTTTCCCCAGGCGATGGGCGTCACCGTGGATGGAGATAGGGAGGATAGTCGACAGGGTGGTTTTTTAATATAGAAATGGATCTCGGTATGGCGCCGTGGCGGCGATGTGATTATAGGCGGTGTCCTACGGTTTCCATACCCTGGTGGTGGTATGAATATGGGCGGTATTCCACGGTTTTCATACCATGGCGATAATATCGGAAAATGTAGAAGGGGTCGGTTTTCCACCGACCCCTTCTACATCAGGAAAACTGAATACCGCGGTGTGATGAAAATATCGATGTACAGCAACATCCTAGTCTCAACTATACCAAATAAAGTAGCCAATATTCAAGTTGCCGCTATCCGACTGCCACTATCATGCCTCATCTAACCACCATGACCACCATACCTCATCTGCACTACCGTCATGATCCGAATTTCAATAACATGAATCGTCCAAGTAAGAGTCTAATGTAACACTCGATATTGTGCATCGATGTAATGTCAGCACGATCTCATGAAATTCCTAAGAGGAGGATTTCACCATGATGCCGAGGAGGCAATCAAGGCAGTCCATTTCTCTCAAAAGAATTCGTGCGGGAACCGTTTGCCGAGTTCTGCTCCACGACTTCGTTGAGATTCTTTGAGTCGGTCGATGACTTCTGTTAGCAAGCGATCAAAGCAGATAGGAAAAAATATATTCGTCGAGGCGTTCCAAGATCAGTTGACACTCCGACGACCACTCATCTCGAGAATATATGAAGGGCTGAAAGGTAAAGTGATCTATCTGCAAAAAAAAATTCAGAAAAGTGTTCCTGGTTTCGTGCTTATAGGACCTTGTTTCTTACATAGAAAATTATAGTTTTTCAGAATTAAGTAAAGGATGAAGTGATCTATCGGTACGTACCACTTTTTATCACTTTTAACTTGACGGTCACTGAAATATTCACTCATTCTGTGTGGAGCTCCGGGAAATAATTGTTTGCAGATAGACCACTTTGCCTTTCAGCCCTTCATATGTGCGCTTCTCCCCACTTTCACCGATGGCATTGCAGTGAGCCGATTTAGTCTTGAAATCAGCCCCGGGAAAGAGCTTCGACGCAGGGCAGGAGCCTGGTAGCTTCTGATCTTATTGGTGCTCCGTGCCAGAGGTCAGCACAGAAGAAAGAAAAATAGCCATTCATATCCTTGAAGAACCTCGGAAATTTTGGTCCAAAATGATTCTCCAGTCTGGTATGGCCATTTCGCATTCGTTGAAGACTCAAGACTACTTTCCCACGAGCGGCCATCTCGCTCTTTCCTTTGTTGCCATGTGCCTAATGTACAGGGTGATTATGAAGAAACTTCTGCACTTAAGCCCATAATATCTCAGAAACGAGATGACAGGAAGCTGAAATTGCCAAGGGGTGTTACGGGGACCATGCGCTCAAAGATGCCGTAGTTATCACATATTGTAATTGGGAGTGCCACTGTGACTTAATGACTTAATCACAGCAATTGTTCAGTATGTGCTTCTTCAGTGTCCAGAATGCACAATGAATAAGTTTCTTCAAAGGGATTGCAATGTTCTAGTACTGTTCGGCTCTGTGAGCTTCATCTGAGTCTTCACAGGTTCTCGTGGTACGCAGCACACACGAACAAAATTCAAAGAAACTACATTCAAAGACCAGCAGCCAACCCCGACGGCATGAGTAAGGAAGTATGGGTCTTAATTTCATGGATTAATGCATCCGTGTATGAAATCATTGTCTGCATGGTTAGATTATTGATGTTTCATATGTGAATCATCGTGACCTCGAAGTGGGGTCTTGCTGGTTCACACATGGTTCACACATCCGGCATTCCCACATGTTTCACATATTCGGGAGTCGAAACCTTATACGTTCTTGGCTCAGCTGAAAAACTTCACGGCAAGTCCATATAACCGTATTCTGGTCTCTGAATGCAGTTATATGGATTTTGTTTGTGTGTGTGCTGCGTACCACTGGAACCTGTTTCAGAAGACTCACAGATAGAGTCGAACAATACTAAAACATTGCAGTCCCTCTGAAGAAACTTATTCGTTATGCATTCTGGACACTGAAGGAGCACATATTGAACAATTGCTGCGATTAGCGAGACATTTAGTCACAGTGGCACCCCTGATTACAACATGTGATAACTATAGCATCTTTAAGCGCATAGTCCCCGCAACACCCCTGTGCAATTTCAGCTTCCTGTCATACCGTTGCTGAGATGTTAACCCTCTTACACGTAATGCCAGGGGAACGATATATCGTCGTTTTTAACCTACGAATCGGCTGCATGGCACTAAAAGAGTTAAGCGGTAAAGTGTGGAAGTTTCTGTATAATCACCCTGTATGCAGTGAGGCATCTTATGAACCTCGCGCGTAGCATTCGTCTCTCTGAACTCAGAATCTTAGAGAATTTCTCATGTGGAATGGGACGAGCCTTTCATGCTCCCCTGACTCGACTCAACCCGATACAGCATGCGCATAGGGTTCCCGGTCAATTCCCCGACAGGACAGTTTCCTGAACGGGTAATACCCCGAATGATCAATTCCCCCTTGGAATCCCCCGACCTGTAAATTCCCTATTGACGAATTCTACAATGGTGGCACAAAGGTAATGGATTTGCTTCCGAAAAACAATTTCCAGTCTTCAACATGATGCATTGGGGAGTGAGGGAGGAGGGGATGCGGCCCCCCCCCCCCCCCCCTCCAATCGAGCCGAAACCGAAGCGAGGGAAGTCTAGGCGAACGGAAGGAAAGGGGAAAGTCGCTAATCTTCTCTAATCCTGGAGGGGAGGAAATCATTTAATTATTTGCCCCCCACCTCAGGAAACTTGGTTCGGCTAGGGAACACGACGACCGATACAATGCCAGTCAGATCTCTGATAAAGATTCTCGCAGGAAAGGAAAAGAAAAATGAAAAAAGGCAGGAGAAATGGTTGCAGGATGATATTTTCAATCACCAGATATGAGGCGATCGAAAAGATGTCTATTAAGATCTAAAATGGGACTATATATGGAGAAGTCGGGTGGCTTAGGAATCGGATCATTAAGTGGTCAGCCCTTGGACGGTGTGAGAGTTCGTGGATTCATGGAGTCTGTGAAGAGCGAAAGGGGAAAGAATATTGTTCTAGAGGGCTATGTGCTCACTTAGAACAATATGAGCAGGGACGAACGAAGAACGTATTAGGAGTATAACATGAGTTTTTAGGAAGTACTGTCGGGGAAAACATTTCAGTAGTAAACCTCCTTTCATCATTAAATCAATATGAAACTTTTATCAGATATGGTCGTTCTGTAATTTGTGTCATTCTCTTGTGTCTCTTCAGAGACACCAGAGAATTTTCAGAGACAAGCAAGAGGGTTGACGATAAACCGACCCCTGGACATGGAGACTGGGTGGCATTTTATTTTCGGCTATCATCTCTGAGACAGAAATTGCGTCATTTGAGCAGCAACACTCAGATTAGGACTTGACTGGTATCTACATTTGATAAAATCCAGAAAGAGGGAAATTTATTCACGTAAGAGGCAGTGCAGTCGATTGGTCGCCATCCGCGACCGTGAGATACGTATGTGACGTCAGTGAGCTGATTGTTCTGGAATTTTGCCATTCGGGGAAGTTACCGTCGGGGAATCGATCATAGGGGAAATAACCATTCGGGGAATTGACCGGACACCGTTGAACGAGCGTCTTCGCTTTGAACACGATTATTCGGAGTTTCACAACTCTGCTCACAAATGAGCATCGACGCTTTTTCTCAAGGTAAAAGGTACTACAGTAGGTACTTAATACATTCAGCCCCGAGTCGGAAATCCACTCACTAGCCCTGCAGCCCGGCCATTTTTCAATAAAAACTTTTTTTTTTACATTACTTTATTTAAACATTCATAACTTTAAAACTACAAAATATACTAAGTTCAGATTTTCAGTGAATGTTCTATGCGCAGTATGCGCTAAGCCGGAGATCTCCAGTTCCTGGACCGAATGTGTTAAGCCCAGTCCGAAGGGAAGTAGCCAACTCGCAGTCACGTGAGCCAGAGTGCTTGGGCATCTACTCGTTGAGCTTAGACTCTTACTTCGTGGCGTCACACCTGCGAATAGGACGCCACAATTCGTACGAACATTCAATCAGAACATTAATTGTACTTTACGTTAACGTTAATTTTTTACCTTCCTAACGGTGAGGAAGCATGATGTCTGAACGGTAAGTCATTATTGTAATGTCGATTTTCGTGCGCAATCGAGAAGCACTGTATGGAGGGGGCTCTTCTGAAGAGGAGGGAACCTCTTCCGAGGAATCACTTCTAAAGTGCGACGTTCCTGGCTCGATAGATATTCTTTCAATAAAAGTGCATACCAAGAGTATGCAATATGAGTCAATTTTGATCATAATTCACTCATATTGCATACTTCTGGTATGCACCATTATTAAGAGAATATCTATCGAGGAGGAATGTCAAGATCAGTATTGTTGCTGCAACGAAGATACAAATTCCTTTTTGCTACCAGATATGTATGCCTCCCGTTTCTTATTCTTGGTATTAAAAAAAAAAATTTTATGTACCATCTAAGCATTACAAATAAACTGCGTGTGATCATTTCAAAACATGAGTCGCATCTTGATTTTCAGGGCAACCAAAGGTATTGCTTTGGAGGAGGAAAAAAGAAAATCGAAAAGTTTGAATGCTTTTTTTTTAACGATGATTTTGCTAAATGACAGATCAAAATAAACCTGTCACCAGTTTTCGGGGTGCTGATTTCAGCATGAATCCTGCTTTTATGGTAAGGTCCTGAGGAAACTTTTTTGGGGAGTCGTTTATCGGAAATCTTATCCGCTTGAGCGAATTGACTTTTACATTTGCATTACAAAAGGTTCTGGTGAAGGAAAATTTTCTGTTGGGAAGTTTCGGGAGGAAGTTCAATGCCCCCCCCCCCCCTGGCGAAAACTTCCAAAATTGGTTGCAATTTTCTTACAATGAATAAATTGCGAATAAGGATTTGCGATCATGTGTAACGGGGACAATCGACCTTTGTTTCTACTTTTGACGTAGAGTCCCTGGTGGGACAATACTTCATATGGGTGATGGTGCTAGCTATGGTGTAAAGCGAAACCCGTCAATTCGTCGCCGGCAAGTTATTGGATGTCGCATTCTTCGCAGGGCCTCACTCGTCGCAAGCCTAACTCGTCGCAGGCTTCACTCGTTCATCTGCCAACAGGTTCTGTTACGAACTAGTCGCTTGTAAAAGTAGTCCTTAACCTTTTGGGTCTCTGGTAGTATGGAAAAACTGATAGTTCCACATAAATAACTCCCCTCCCCCTCCCCCCTCCATAGCCTAAACTATATGAGTTAGGAAAAAAAAATCCGGTACATGAGTTCCAAATAAAGACTTAATACGTGGTATCAAACATGGCAATAAATGGGCTCTTTATTTACAGCATATACAGTATGACTATGTTTGGAATCTGTTAAGTCCAAATCATGTTTTGGCCGTTCTTCCAATATGAAGTCCCTTAACTCCTTCCAGCCAAGTATGGAATATATACAGTGTAGTCAAATGTGTACAAATACATCATATGCATACGACTGTATTTAGTAGTTCCGTAAGGGATACCTTTAGAATCCTAGTTCAATTCTATTCGATCCCATTTTGTCGTTTAAGCAGAAGAACTTCAATTCAGTTTACGCTGAATGCGACATCCCTTTACATTACTTGCTGAACGGAAGGCTTGAATCGAGGAATTGTGGCCTCTTGTCTATGACTACACAATAAGAAAGTCAATCAACCAATGGAAACAGCGTCTGTGAGTAGTTGTGGACCAGAATGGAGGACCCGATCAAACATCTCTTCATTGAGGTCAGTCACACATCTTTACACACTCGTCCTTCTGATATCGCGTGGGAGAAAAACTGTTACTCTGGAATTTAAAAACCATCATTGACATTTTTGTGACGTTACCAGTACACATTGGATGTGAAAGCCTGCAAATTTCCTGTCGATAGCTCATTTGGTATTCCGTCTGCAGGCGTGTAAATTTCGGAAAGTATTTTTTGGGGTCACCCGGTATAATGACGTACGGTGTACGTCATGTTTTATACAGGTTTTACTAGCTATAGTGGTACACAGGAAGGCTGTTTTCTGCCTTAGTGCAATACACAAAACTTCATGTTAATGTGTCGATAACTTTCTCTTAGAGCCCGCAAATACGTGGCATAAGGTAGTATGGCAGTACATAGGGTTACATTCTAATGGCAGTACATAGGGTTCAGGTTGCATGCTACTTACGTTACTTATTCAGCAGTGAAAGGGTTAATGCTATTGACGTCGGTGACTGCATTGATACGAGCTATACATGGAGCACGAATGTGTTCTGCGATTCACTCGACCAGCTCAGTCATCGGTATGAACAAGACATATCTCAAATCGCCAAATGATCTGGCTTTATGCAAACCTTCCACGTGTATACAAAATTCAATCGAAAGCCGATTCGGATTGGATCATGGCTTACTTTCGAACAACAGCCCACAATTTGGATTTCTGTCGAAAAGCACACTCCCACTAAGACGGTTATAACGTCGCTTCGCCACTACTTTCGACTCCATCAACAAATTTCATCACATTATCTGACGTATTAATATGTTCTAGGGGATGGTGTGGGGGGGGGGGGGAGGGAGGGAGAGCAGTTTCTCTCACAAATTCATCTTTGTATTTGATGCAGATATGTTGGCTCTTTGGTAAGTACAAAAACAGAAAATTATTTAATGAATGCGGTTTATTGGGTGCATAAGCTAAAATTCAGGGAAAAGTGATAGAAAAATAAAATTATCACCCCACGATATTGGAGGTGAGAAAATTTGATACTACCTGGATGAAATGTCAAAAAATGAATTTCTTCAGCTTTGGCCTGAAAATCGAATTTGATTAGATTCATGTATTATTTAAACGGTTGTTCTATTCTCGTTCAAATTTGAGAAGTTCGAAATGGTTGGTTCGTTTGGTTGAATTCTTTTCGACTATTCAGGTGATAATGTACGTAAGTGAAAATATCGGATTTTTTAATTATAAATATTGAGAAACATAAGTTATTTCTCCGTTACGCTCATGGGGAATTAAGATGGACAACAGGAGAGGAAAAAACTAATTTCTAAGTTGGTTGCTTCGGCAACTTCCAGACAGAAAGGGGGGGAAGGAGCGGGGAATCACGAGCCAATTGCAATATTATATGGGATTGTTACACATACGGTTTAATGAGAAACCGATCGTAATGCTTGCCCAGTTCCCATAGTCATAGCATATCGAACAACTTTGTCTTGACGGGACAAGGATAAGTAGGGACTCGTGATATTTAGCACTAGTTCGTCTATGAAGGTAGGCGAACTAGCGCTAAATATGAAGGTAGGGGAGAGGAAAGGATGGAACACAAGTATGGATACCCCGAATCTGCTTGATATCTACAACCTGACTCTGCAAGTATCTCACACCTTGAATCAACTCTTCCTACATCTCAGTCTCATTGCTCCTCAGTCTAAGGAAGCAACACCTTCTGCCCAAGGTAACCCATCTGCCAATCCTTGCCCATGGGGACATTCATTATGCATGGAGTGCACCATTGAATGAGGAGGAGCCGCCTGAGAATGCTGCCTACAGGGACACTTACCATCAACCTACGCCATCATCCTATGATATCCATGGTCCGCCAAACCCTGCAACTGGAGAAATCCACAATGGATGGTGCCAGCCATTGCCTGAGGGAGAACTCTATGGGAGCACCACCTACTACTACAACCCTTCTGAGTCGACATCTCCTATTGAAGGTAACACCTGTCGCCCATTCCACATTACTGATCACTCCAACTTTCATGGAACGATCCGTCAAATGAGGATTCGTACGAGAATACCACCTGCTACAACTACTCCATTGAGCCAACGCTGTCTGCCGACGAAGAGCTTCTCGATGACTCCACCAACTCCAACTTCAACTGGAAGCTGTGGAAATGGAACAAGGGAACCTCAGCGCTCTACTTGATTGAAAAAAGAACGGCCTTATGACCTGATCGTGGAGATCGGGGAGGCGGATATGAAGAGCACAGCAGAAAGGGCTGCACAACAAGCGACTCCAACTCAAAAGCCACGGAAGGAGGCAAGCACATCGCATATTATTGTGCAACAGCAAGAAAAGGCGTAGAAAGAAGGTCCCAAAAAGGAAAATTCCTTCAGAGCCCGCTCGCACTTTTCGACCGCATCTAACGGCCAAGAAAGGAAAAGGCGACCTCAAGAAAAGAAGAAAAATAGGGGAATCCCTTGGGGGAGAGGACGGCTCCTATTCTACTCAACTGATTTCTGTCGAAAATCCTTCATGGCCTATGGAAAGCAAGTCTCGCAGGGGCCGCAGAAAGCGGAAGAAAATGGGCCTTATCTGGCTTGCATCCTCATACCTCCTTATCACGCGAAAATCATCCAGAAAAATAAGGAGAACCCGAAAGCAATCGCCCTCCAGTTACCTCTAACCAAGGACGCGCCTTGCTTAAGAGAGCTTGAAGACAAGTGGAGCACCTGATAAGGCCCGTCCGGCCAGCTGGGCTTCATTTTCCCTTCTTTCCCTCTTTTGTCAGCCTGCAATTCTTTTCACAATAAAACAAAATGAAGGTAGGTAGTGCCCCCCTGCCTACCTTCTCTCCATAGACGAACCACTAACGCTAAATATCACGAGTCGCCACTGACAAGAATACTAGCTCCACGCAACATCATACATCATGATTCTTACTATTATGCTGTGAGAGACAGGAGCTGTCTGTATTGTAGCCGTCATTCGTCAGATCCATCGTACTGTCATAAACTTACATATTGTCATAGCATTTGAGTTTCACTATGTAAGCAGTTTTACCTGAGTGGTTTTTATGGGGCAACGACTTTCTATGAGTCGCCTAAAGCAAGCCCTAATGTTCCCCACATCTTCTAAACCGGTTTAACCCCTGACCTCCGATGATAAACTCTTATCGTGAAAGATCTCAGTTTGATCATACATTTTCTTGAGGATCTTAGTGCGTGACCTCGGACCTTCACGTCATCGGAGTGATCATACATAAGCGGCACTCAATCGGTCAGTAAATAATTCTGAGTTATTGGTGGAGAGTACAATATAGAACTCAAATTTCTAGTTCTTGAAGACTTGGAACAAAATGATTTTGCTGAATTTATGCAAAGCTTGTTCCATAACAGATTATGAGCGCTGCCTATTGGATACATTAGGTCAAATTTAATGAAAAGTGGAGATAGAACAAAATAATCGTCACCCGAATGCATCTCTCAACGAAATTCTCAACAGCATCTCCATTTGAACTAGAATCCGGAGCTGAACTGCAACTCCATTGGAAATACAGTTACAGTCTTCTCAATTGACTTTGTTGGTTTTTATTTAGGAATGGTCTCCCCGCTTTCTTCTGAGATCACGAGTCTAAACATTGGCTCTTCCTCGATCCTCTCGGGCAGAATTTTCCAGTCTACCTGGGCTGGATAACTTTTTAGACCATAGTATTAAGGAAATCCAGTACCTTCTTCTAATTTGTAAATAAAAATTTATTTTGTACGACACGAATAGGACTAGGGACTTAGTCCAGAGGCATCAAGGAGGGACTCCATATATTGGCAATTTAGGCACTATCTAGCGTCCGTTGTCGTAATCATGTTTGCGTAATTGCCAGATGGCTTCCCCGCTGTATATTTTTGACATCATTATAATAACATACACGTTAAATTTTACAGCGATTTAAGAAGTATTATAAGCGAACGTTGTTGTAGAATTTCTCCTGCGCTTGGGTCGCAGTTGCTTAGAGCGTATGTGAAAGCAACGTTTTAACGCTATGCCCATATTCGTTTACGTCACGGTGGAACACTGAACTCCGATCTCAGATTACAATCTCCAAACGTTGCACTAACACTGCTGTTTGCTGGAGACCGTGCACCGCCTGAATCGAACCTTTAAAATTGATTGTACTGAATTTACACCCCTCGAACGATCCCCCAACTCTGCAGTTTGCTGGGATTGTTCATCGTTCACATTCTCAAGGTACTGAATCCATGAGGATAAATGGTACTCAGCATACGCCTCCCGTATTGGTTTGGACTGAGTACAAGCAGACGAGTAAAAATTATTCCCGGAGGAATCCTCTTTGAAGATTATCAGAAGCTCTACGAAGCAATGGGCTTGTGCAAGGTGACCTTAGCTTGGGAGCACTGCGAGCTCTGCCATAGGCCGGAGGTTTAGAGGTGGATAGGGTCATCGATGAGAAATCCTCAGAGGTAAGATGGCGCTGCACACGACGTTCTACGAAGGGAGGCCTCCTTTCGGCTAGCCGCATAGCTAAGCCTATGTTCAATCAGTACCCTTTCTGCTTTCATGTGGTCCTGACAGCGTTGAGGTCGACAAGATTTAAGAAGTCAATCCAATTCTTACTCTTCCAGAAACTTGGCGGAGAAATGTGCCGTTCTTGAATCTAGGCTAACGCTCGGTTTATCTTCACTCACAAGTGACAGGAGGATATCACATGCTCTCATCAGCGCTGCCTTCTCCTCAGTCAACATCTGGACTGTAAATGCGCATTGAATGGATCAGTGGCTGTAAGTGACAGAGTTTTGAAGAGCAATCTAACTATTGTACTGTTATGCCACTGCCTCAAGGTTTCATTTTAGGTAGGGACTATACCAAGGTCTGCCCAAAATCCAGTTAAATGCAGGGCAGCGTAGGTACTACTCTCAACTCAACTAGTAAACAAGTCATCCTGCAACTGAAGTCAATCTTTAACACGTTGACGACCAGCCTATTTTTGTTTGTCCACCGTGTGGGACCATGCGCATTTTTTTTTGTCAAAAAATGCGTCCTGCCATCATGGTCCTGCCAGCATGGTCCCAGAAAACATTTTTTTTTGCCAAGTTTTTTTAAAATGTTGAATTTTTTGGAATTTTTATCAGTAATTACGAAATCATAATCTTCTGGAACGAAAAAAAATGTTTTCTGGGACCATGCTGGCAGGACCATGATGGCAGGACGCATTTTTTGACAAAAAAAATGCGCATGGTCCCACACGGTGGACAAACAAAAATAGGCTGGTCGTCAAAGTGTTAAGTTTATGCAAGTTGCACTTGTTCCTCCTTGTTTTTCTATAACCATTGAATTGGAAAAACCTGCCACCCTTCATATTTAAAAACCGCGAATGATCTTAAATGACTGGATGAGCTCTTCTCTTGCTAATCTTAAGAGTCCCAATGCATTTAAATGTTGGACAAGGAAAATAGTTAGATTATATATACCTGAATTAGATTATGATGGTATTGTTTAAAGCTTTGGGGTTTCTATTAATAAAACTTCCTCCATGGTAATATTTAGATGATTAGATATTTAAATGTGTGCCTGCTGAACTTGCCCTAAAATTGGAGAATTCAAATACTGCAAAGAAATATGTATTACCTTCTAAATAAATGGTGAAAGGTGAGATGAAGAGGAGTGCTTATCAAAAATACTACCTTAAGCAAAGCAGCACTTGGAACTACTGTGTTTGCATTTGTTAACCCTGACTCCATGTCGTGGCAGTTTTAATGACTATGAGGGCTATTGATTTCTGCTTGTTTTTAAAAGTGATTTCATGGCTTAAAATTACTTAACCTCAAGGGTAAGTAGACAGTTGATGGGCTATGTCTGTCTTATATGCAGACCTCCAACGTTGAAGACAATATTCTATATAAGGCCATACCAATGCAGTATACTATGTATATGAGCATATGAATATTCTGGCATTGAATTGCCTAAAGGCTGATGCACATTTAATGCAAGCAATTCAATGTCAGATGAAGCTTAAAGTCTTCATACATATGTCTGCCATCATGTGCACTTGCTCAGCAAATTCCATGCACTCATTGATGATACTCCTGTAATATCTGCTCTCCATTTGCCTGCAAAAGTCTATCTTCACCAAATACCTTCAGAAACCCAAATGAGATTCAAGTAAAGCACCATTAGTGGATGTAAGTTGTTTTAAAGCTAGTGATAAGCATTTCATTTCATGAAAATCTATGATATTACTAAATAAAGTCATCCCTGGATGGAGACTTGGCTGGGTATTTATGCTTTTGGCCCCTGCATATCTATCATGCTAGGTGTAAGTGTAGAGTTTTCATGAACCTGATCCTATAGCCTACAGGCCTATGCCTAATCGAAAGCCTATCATTAGGCTATGAGCTCTATGAGTTATGATAGACCTAGCCTCAGTGGGCATGGTATCATTTCTAGGAATGGATTCCCATTTTAATGTTCTGATCCAAGAACAGAAGGCATGTCATTACTTATGCAAGACTTGCTATGCCATTGGGATACAGAATACCAAATCAAATCTCCATGCTTGTTGTGCAATTTGCTGGTTCAGTTTCAGAGTCATTTTATTGAGACAGGAAGACTGTATCTTTCCCTGCTGCCATATATAAGGATGTGCAGTCATGTTCTGTATTGGCCTGCTTGTAGTCTCTGGGGAGAACAAGAGAGTAATACAGTCTTGTGAACAAATTTGCACATAATGCATATTTATGCAGCCATGAGTCAGAGCAAGTATACTTGGACATCAATACCGCTTTATTTTTCCAAGTTAAATTTGAAGAGCATAAAACGCAAAAATTTCATTCCTTGTACATATATGGAACTGCTGTGTGATTTGATGTTTGTTCACATATGGATGTCACATATACATGAATAATGGTGTTTGTATATTCCCTTAGATAATCTAATTTCAGAATACCAATGTCTATATACATGCATTCTGCATGCATGCTGGAATGTCAGGCTTGACATGAGTAAATAGACACCCAAGTTTGAAAGAGCACCTGTTTATTTTGGAACCAAACATAGGACCAGCTAAATATGAGTGGGGTTAGCACTTCCTTTCTCTGACCTGTGCTTTTTATTATAGTTAGCAATCATGTTTATTATGTGGCTTTGGCCTATTTTAATCTCAGTGGGTGTTTGTTTACTTATGTCATGTCTCTATGAGTACACATGTGGTGTTGTCATTTATAAAATAGCTCTTCTTAACTGCTAAATGAGCTGAATGAGTGCAGAGCATCCAAACCTCTGCCAGCAGTTGCAGAAGGCATCCATGTTTAGTCGTGTCATGCCCTACCCTACTGGTTAAATTTTGAGTTTAATTTTGGAGGTTGTTAACATTGCCTGCTTTGTTGCTATAAGGAGCTGGAAGACTGCTTTCACATGTGGAGAACAGTGTTGATTGGCGCTTGATGGATTTTTATACTAGGCCAACATGATCGTGAGAGTCTGGTTTTGCTCACCTCATGAGGCCATTTTTCAGTGATCATGAATTTTGGTTATATTAATGGGCTTTTGGGTGTCAAGGGGATTCTTTATTCCTAAAGGGCAAATGATGGAGAAAATGTGAATGTGGAGGATCTACTGTACTCAAGGATTTCTTGCACAACATGATCTGTGACTCACTGCCAATAGAGTGATCCAATGAACATTTGAAAATGACATTATAACTTCACAGCTCACTGAGATTTTCAATTTCTTTAAAAGATTTTAGTCCCACATGACCTCACCATGACCTAACCAAAGTCAGTAAAAACTTCAATTCACTGAAACCATTCCACCCTGTGTGTTCTGAAGCTACATCATATAAAGCCATTGAGCCCACTCACCAATTGTCAAAAACCTTTTTCTTTGCCAACAGAAATTGGGAAAGGCTCATGAAGGTTGATGAATTACCATGCCTTGAGAGCCAAGTTGGCCAATTTTTTCATCCTCTGCCATATAAATTTATTTTTTACTTTGATTTATGTGATATACATCCCAAAGGGATTCTTCATGCTAAATATCATCAGAATGGAAAAAATATTGCCCCTATCCACCTGTATGTACACATGTTGTGCTTAGTTGCAGGCCTAGGCCTAGATAAAGGAATTTCAACCCAGTTTGAGTCATTCTGGTATGTAATTCCAGATCTGATGAAGACCTGATCTGAGTGGAGGAATTCAAAGCATAGCTTGGCCCGTATTTTTCAGTGTTAGAATGCTTGTATTTCTGCAAAGAATCTCAAGAAGACTACCCTGAGTTTCTGCTCTTCTAAAAGTAAGTTTCTTTGTCCTTAAAGTGGATGCGTTTGAGGAATTTCGAACGTAGATGTGTTGAAGTTGATATCTTGTATTTCTGAGTGTTTCATTTGGGGGTGCATGAATATCCATTTCGATTAGTCTATGCCTTGCATTTTAATGAATTTGAAGGAAGATGTTAAGTGACTCAAATTTGCAAAGGAAACACTGGATTCATTCACATTTTTGATGTAAAAGGAGCTATATCTAAACTCAAACTGTTTATGCCTGTCAAGAAGCTCCCGGGGGAGGCTGGAGTGAGGAGAACTCCAACACGTTGACAAGGCATAGTGGAGTACAGTATTCCGTAGCACACATAAACCTGTAACATAGGGTGTAGTAAAAATAATTTGCTCATTTTCTTTGGGAGATGTATAAAACTCTTCCATTGAATAAAAATCAGTCCAGGTTACATTCTGGCCTTGATGGTAGACAATTCTTGAGGAGGAGAACATGGTCCAATGGTCTAGGCTGACTTGCAATTCAATTTGTGTGAATAGTCATTAAAATGGAAGGTTTGCCATTAGTTTCCTGGTTTATAAGCAAATAATGAGATTTGGTTTTTGCTGGATGTGATTTATAAGTATTTGATGAAAGATCCAGGTGTGAGGACCCAAAGATTAAAATCTATTTGCTTTGTATTTTTTCTTTCAATGCCGGACTAAACCAACATCGAAGAGCGCTATGTGGAGCCAGAATTGCATCTAAGTTAAATGCTCCAGGATCTCCTCTTTCCATACCATACCTTTTCTACCTGCTGTAGCTACAGAAATACGACTCAAGGAACATGGTTTCGCAGCTGCTGGAGAAGAGTTCCAGCAAAGAAAGGTCTTATTCGATTGTGATTGGTCGGCAGAAGATTCTATTCTAACTTATGATTTGACTTAAACTATCTTGGGATGAATTATTTGATTCTGGATTCATCATTTCAAAGCAATGGTGATTCGAATTTGACTGGAACCGCATAAAAATCTCATATGGTAACTTTTTTCGAGAAAGAGTACCAGAGTAGTTGATGTGATTTCAACAGAAAACCATGATGATTCCCTGTTTTTAATAGCCTTCCTTCAGCCTCCTTTGAAATTCTTCGGTGATATGCTAAAGGAAATAGGCAATGATTCCATGCCAAGCCACAACAGGCCTCAGTTAGAGTGAAGGCTGATTCACGCTTTGTGTCTCTTGCGTGTGATTTAGTGATGCATGCGACATGCGTGTCAGCATGCGCCCACATGCATTTGAACGCAAAGGAACTTGGCGTGTGCAATCACGCCCTCATGCATTCTCAGGTTAAGAGGAAACGCAACGCTCATTTTGAATTGGGTTCTGTCCATTTCCCAATGCCAACACGCATTCATTTTTCCTTCATTCACACCCCTTATATTGTTTATGAAAATGCATTCAGATTCGCATGCATCCCTCTAGACCTAAATGAGCATACCTGCAAAGTATGAGATTGTCTTTAGAGATGAAGATGAGGTATCTTGTCAACTACCTCCAGGGGAAAGCAAGAAAACTCGAACTATTTCGCTGTCCAATTATTGCATCTGATGTTTTTCGAGTTCCTTCGTGGTCAGTCCTAGAGGCAACCGTGTTGTTTCGCTCCTCGCTGGAATTACCCGTTTTCAGAGATCATATATTGGCATGAATAAATGTTGATGGTCTGAACACGGACGATTGTGCGCTCCGAGATGCAACATGTCGAGGTCATCACTGTTGCAAGTTTACTCTTACGGCATGGCAGTGTTCCTGTAAAAAAATGTACAGTCGTCCCTCGCCACTTCGCGCTTCGACTTTCGCGGCTTCACTCTATCGCGGTTTTTTCAAATACCTGTATATTGGGTAATACGAGTGTAATGGTGACTAAAGAGTATTATTTCATGTCTATTAGAGCCCTCTAGACATGATATAACACTCTTAAGTCACCATTACACTCGTATTACCCAATATACAGGTATTTGAAAAAACCGCGATAGAGTGAAGCCGCGAAAGTCGAAGCGCGAAGTGGCGAGGGACGACTGTACCCCTCTTTCTCGAGTTTATACTCCTACTTCGAGTTTCGAATTCATATTTAACTTAAACTCGGAATGTAACGGGAAGAAAAAAAAAGCCATACTCTGCTGAGGAGAATTTCACCATGACGGGTATATACGTCATAACCACTGAAGGGGTTTAAGTTCATAAGACAACGAAAGGGGAACTGACAGTCGTAAAAAATAACAATAATAATAATAATAAATACTAAGGGAGATTCCAAATCAATAAAGATAAGCATTCGCGACAGTTGATCGAAATGTTCCCCAGAGAAGTGGGACTCCTGGATCAAGTACTATCGAGAACAAAAGTAAAACAGGTTGCTCGAGTCTTGAATGCGATTCTTACATGGGTTTTTGCCAGCGGGTGACTGCGCTGAATATCTAACGTACTTGTTCAACTTTCTCGTCAGGCTCTCAGGCTGTGTATTTGAAAGTTTGAATCAAAGAAGCCTTCAGTTTTAATGTCTATGTCATACTACGTGATCAGTTCAAACTGATGGGATACTTTCAATTTTATCGTCCTCCCGAAGGGATTCATACGCTGAAATTTGTGCATAAAACACCTAGCTCTACATAACAATTTTCGTGTAGGCATCCTACATACGTTCATTCCATATGGCCGAGAACTCAATTCTTTCGAATTCGTAGAGGAACTGAACGGAATTGAAGCTTCAATAAAACAAGGAAACTTTAGCGAGAAGGCTGTATTCATCCGAGAACTCGTCGAACAACAGCAGATCCCGTTTGCCAACGCGTTAGAATCAGGTTCTTCATACCGGAAGCCTACGAGTTTCCTTGTTTCTCAATATCTCTTGAGTTGGTTTAAGATGTGAATTTTGGTGCAACTCCCTTGTATCTCAATGCTTAGCTGGTCATGAAAGGAATAAATGTAGCCATAAGGATAGATATCGAAGATGGACCAATATTAAAATGTTGGCCCATTTTGATACTGCTTCAACTGATCAGTTACGGATACCGATGGCCGATATTACAACCTGCGATCTGTAGGCCTACGTTATACCGAATTCCTCTTGAATATATCAGAAATATGTAAAAACCCACAATTCTTGTTGCCTTATCTCGATGACTGATGCAGACCATCTCAGCTTCTCACGTGGAAGATAAACGACAAACCTACTCAATCACATGTATTTTAACTTAATGGAAAAACCACACCCGAATCGAGCCAAGTCACAGAAAGAGTCCTGAATTGCAATGCCTTATGACTAAAAAAAATTATGGAAAATGTTAGCGTAACTCCCCAATTCTAAACTGAAAGTTCACTGGTCATAGTAGGCACAGCTTAAGCTTACCCTAACGTAACGGGGAATTTTAGGTCCCGTGCGTACGTCGACAACGTCGTTCCGTCTCAATCCTGCGTCAGCTTCGCCATGCACCCACACCCGATCCTATAGGCCTAGGCCTAAGAGGAAGTGCGAAGCAATGGTTGCGTCAGTGAGCTTCATTCGTTCATTTTGTCGTGCGTCGTTGTGAGGGCTTCAATAGAGCTCATATAGCGACCTACCCTGTATGCTTAATGCATACTGGAGTTCCTCACTTTTTCCTTGCCTCATCGCTCCCAGTGAAGCCATACGCATGCGCTTATTCTCCAGGTATGGAGTCCCCTTTCCTTCCGCTGGAGGTAGTTGAACTCCTGGGGCAGGAACAGGAACGCAAAAAGTGTGAATAAGTCCTGGATCAGGAATATAAGTATTTCGGAGCAGGATTCGGAAATTCTCACATTTTATGGAACTCCCTCACCTACGAGTGAAAACCCAATTCTTTGATTATAAAAACCGGCTGACTACGATGCGGTTAGGTAACCTAGCGCTCGGAACCATGAATGTCACAGTGTCCTATGTATAGAGAGGAAAAAGGGGAGGAGAAATTTTGACTTCTATTCCGTCCTACCGGAATACTTCAGCATCCACGTGATGCACGCGTGCGTGTGCTACACTGAGCGATGGAAGGGAAGGAACTCTCAGAAATCAGCATCTGTTGTTTCCGCCATCCACTAGGCAGCTTGTTGCTTGGACGATTTTTTTAAATTTAATATCGGCAGATAACAGACAAACCGATACTGTATTGTTTCCATCCCTAATTTAAGAAGAAAAAAAGTTAATATTCCCTAATTTCAATGACGCTCTCTCATAGAGAACTGTCTAAGGATTCAGGTGGATGGAGGGAGGAGGATGCAAGAAATTCCTTGCAAGTCGCCGGTAAGTTTTTAATGTCAATATTAGTCACATCTATGTATATGACAAAGTTTTGGCTGCTCTTGTTTGCCCCTTCAGTGAACAGCCTATTGATACCTAAGAGTACGCATTGAGAAATATGCAGAAATATGAGAAATATCCAGGGTATGAAGAGACATAAAGCATGGAGAATATAAAGTTTCAACAAGACTCTTGGATCACGTTCGTTTTGTCACTGCTGTATTTTTCCAGATGAAGTCGTTCATTGTATTCGTATTCTTTTGGAAGATGAAATAATCGCTGACCACAGCCATTTTAATACTGAAAGACTGGAAGGAAGCAACTTATGAAATTTTTTATATTTACAGTGGTACCTCGCATAACGAACGCAATTCGTTCCAGCGGTGCGTTCGTTATGCGAGGTGTTCGCGAGTGAAAGTACGCTGGAACGAATTGCGTTCGTTATGCGAGGTACCACTGTATTTTGGTACGATAATTTTTTGCTGTAGGGCACCTGATGGACATTAGGTCTAAGTCAGTGGTTCTCAACCTTCCTTTTACTCCCATTGAACCTTCATGCATTCGGGGGGGTGACACCTCCCAGGTTGAGAACCACTGTTCTAAGCTCATTCCATTCGTACTCAATTTTCGGAAACCACACCTTTGTGCATGGGCGAGGTCACAAGTTGTGCATCTTTTGCGCAGCTCCAGGTATTATATCTAACTGGGGTGCATTGTACGCCCCTAAGTGTCTCTCGTTTGCGCCAATTGGATATTGAATATAGACTTTTCCAGCTGGCTTTCTGAAACATTGAACCATCTAAGTCGAACGCGATCTCACGACTAATAACTATGTTCCATTCGCCTGAGGAAAATCTGGGGTCTAGTGCTGAGCGTCCTTATCATCCCTTTTCAGACTCTGATTCATGTAGGTTGTGAGTATTGTTTTTTTGAGTATCAACAATCTTCATATAGAAGATTTAGTTAAATGATAAACAACTTTTTTTCTCTGTCGGTGCGTATGGTTTTCAATTGTGGCACATGGCCTCTCAATCCACGTTATGAAGTGATTTCCATTCGACCTTGTCATTGTTTAGATTTGGATGCTCATATTAAATTAGTGTCGACTTCCACTTGCATTTCGACTGCTGTGGTAGCTGTTACTCATCTACAATCCTACAGATGAGGAGTGTATATGTCTCATTAGTCATCGCGCAAATAAACGATAAGGTCTTACGGTCGGCTTCTCGCTTGAGGGCTCTCATAAGCGCAGATTATCGATAAATTCTCTGGTTTTGGGGCAAACACCGAGATCGGACATTCCTTGTTTAAGATCTGTTTATTACTTCACTGTCAGTACTTTCCTGTACTACCAGTTCCGCTCCCCATCAGAAACACCATGAAGACGAGAGAAGTTGATAGGTGCCTCATTTTTCGAAGTTGGTTTCCGCAAAAAAGAGTAAAATTGAGTGTAACCCTTTTGTAGCGCTCCCCGTGGGTCGTGAGCAGATACAGTTGTGTACGAGTGTGGAAAAGTCAGATAGTTCCGAGATTTCATTCGTTTCTCCTGTCCCAACTACCAAAAGTATTGCAATAAAACCACCAATGGGCTCATCTATTGGGCGAGACGAAACCACCTTATTGCATTTGTCAAAATCGTTTAAATAATTTTTGTTAAGTTTCCTTAAGAGTTTCTATTGATCTAGCCCTAAGTCACTCCAACAGCGACGTAAAACCTCCATGGAAAGGTCGCAAGGTCGACTCGACTCGCTCGGAGTCGAGGCCTCCTTGAGACTTGGACTTGGAGATCTGCCCCGATAATGCGTGTGCGCTTGCTCCGTGGAGGCATCGCAAGCGAAGTCGACTCAACATGTTTCCATGCACTGTAGGGATAAAGCGCTTCAGGAGGTGGGGTTCCTATTAGAAAGGCGGACATTTCATTACCCTGCCTTATAATAAGAATCGTAAATTCGTTTATACGTTGTATCATAAGGTAAGATGATGCCTTCTAATGAAAAGCATAAACGAAATTGAGACGCTCCAGTTTTAAAAGAAGCAGGTCTTCATTAAGCCTTAAGATTTCCCTGGCTTTTTATTTTGCCATTAATTCCTGGAAGATTTCGAAAAGTTTGCATCCGATACAAAAAATATATATATTTGAATAAAATATAATCTATTGTCGTAACTACACCTTATCGCCTGAAAGTATGATCATAGCTAGTAGTTATTTTCTCAGAGTAGAAATTGCTTTGCAGTCTAGTGCTTTGCAGAGTAGTGATTTCAACTCCTAATATTTGTTTCATATCAGCTCTTGTTCAATCGGAAGCTGGAAGATCATCCGTCTCAAGTTTCCATGACTAGGAGAATTGTTTAAAAAATGACTGGGAGTTAATAGGTGAGACTTGGCATATTGGTAGCTCTGAAACTGGGTCGAGTAGAAGATGCTGATGGCTGGATATCAAGGCACAGGACTCGCCATTTCGTGGAGACGATTTTTTTTTTCGGCCAGTCGCCGTCTGCTTCTCTTTTTCGGGGTTGGTTGAGTGGATTGGAGACTGGAGGGGGATGAGGATGCGCTTGAGCCTGATCTTTGTCCTGGCACGAGGCCAAGTGATCACTGGCAAGTCTTCAACCCGGAGGGAGGAAATTCTCCGATCCATCATCTCCCATCCATACTCTATGCAACCGGAACCCTTACTAATATATTTCTCGTTTCATGAACCCTCGATTTTGATCCATCCTTTTCCTTGTAAGTGGGGTTTCCCCTTCACGAAACATTAGCCTTGAGAAACACCCCTCATTCGTAGTGGCGACTCGGCCGGGCGCATTTGGATCCATGCTGCCATACTTTTATTTTATTGCCCATAGTTTCTTTTGCCGCATTGTTTAGGATGGACTAACGGCCACGGGTTGAGTTTAGTGGTATAGGATTGAGACAGGAAGGGACCCAAAACCCACATCAATCTTTAGCATGGTAGTTGCGCCCTCCGAAAGGGATTGCTTGAATGAATCATACATGGTCTCCCTCAATTCTAAATTTCCATCAAGCTGCGATGAAGCTGAAATCAGATTTGTCCTTTGCATTTTCTGCCATTTTTTTTAAAAACCAAAGTAATTGTAAATTTTCAAGAATTTGAAAAATGCCAATACATTTCTGTGAAAATTGCGAATAGTGGGAAACATGGTAGCACAAAGAGCTTTTGAAGCATTGGAATTCTAGCAAATAGTAATTAAATTTTTTTTCTACTGTGAGTGAAACGGCAGTAAATTGAATTTTATGTTTAATTTTCCCCTTTTAGTACCAAATGAATTCGAGAGTATGGCAAGACTGTCAACTCTTTCAGTAAAACAAAAAAAGCTCTCATTAATGTTTCGTTCAAGTATCAGTAGTAAAACACCCAGTGATGGATCATATTAGAGTTACAAGATCGACATTTTCCGTGTTTTCCTGTTTAACACTTCCTACAGCCAGAAAAGAGAAACCATATGATCACCACTGGTTAGAAACTGCGATTCACTTCCTAGGTCGATACCATTCTTAGCTATGTTGCGCTAACTAAGTTCCATCACTGAGTGATGGATCATAGTTATCCTAGTTATCATAGGTCCTACCTTGTCGGAAACAGGGAAGAGTTGAAATTACGGGAACTCCGTTAAGTATCACATTTTAACTTGCTAATGCTTGAAAAATAGCAGCAAATGGAACCAGTGGTATTTATAGGTCATTGTAAAAATGCAATTTTCACCACGATTGTAATTATTGAAAATTTGGCAAAATTTTTCCAAATAAAGTGGCAAGTGCAAAGGTACAAAAAGGCTTGAAAATACAAAATAGCTGCACCAATAGAAAGTGCCCGGGGAGAGCTTTCATTTGGTACCAGTGACGAAATTTTTATCTTGCTCGGAACAGGAAATATGAACGAAGTCAGTAATAACTGGCGAAATTGGACATTTCAATTTGCCGCTGTATTAAACAAAGAAGCAAGTTGAAATATTGCTATTGGTTTGTATTGCATTGTTCCTGGAGTACATTGTGTTGTTTCCTATTTGAAAATTTCAAGTAAATTTGTGTATTTTTTATACTTTCGAGAATTTTACCATTTGTTTGAACCACGATGCTATAGAACAAATTGACTCAGCTTTATGACAGCTTTAATTTGACACCAAAAGGACATTCCTAGCTCAATTAGGGCCAGAGGTAGCCGTTTGACCCAGAGGAACACCTTCCTCTCAGAGGACTAATGGAGGCTGTATATCTCGAGTATCGAAATCGAGGCGCAGCGTGGAAATTTCTCGTACCGCAGGCAGGCCACCATTGATGCTTTTTCCCCCAAGTAAATCCCTATCGGAGGAAGCAAATCACCATTCGATCAATTGAACTGTAATGAATCCATCAGGTTTCTTCCAACGAGCTGAGCTTAATTGTACATGGCCCAAAGAGTAGGTTTAACGAACACGGGGCCCGCTGAGATTTTTTTTGTTGCATATTTTCTTTGGTAAATGATCTGTCATCCCTTCCTTAACGATATCTGCAGTTGGAGCTTCTACCATGTCAGCTGACAACTTATTCAATTCTCCAATGAGTGAAGAAACTGTCTCAATGTCTTACCTGCCCCAGGCTTGCGTAATTTAACGTTTATACAATGTCACTTTATTGTACAACTGTGTTCTTGGAAAGTGAAAAAGTTTCCCTATCCATTCTACTAAACCCCCATAAGGTTTGAATGTCTCAACCAGACCTTCCATCAATGTATCTCTTGTATTGAAATTAAGAGAGCATAATCTTACCTCAAAGAAGTTGTGCCTAACTAGACCAGGCGTCGTCCTGGTTGCATTCCGTTATACCAGTCCAATTGCTTCTGGATTGATTGCACGTGGATTGACGCCAAACTAACAAACAGCTCTTCTAAAATTGGACTGGCCAATGCTCTCTATGACGAAACTACCTTTTTGGCTTGACTAACTAAACTGCGCCGCAAGAATCCAAAAATCTTTTACCGTTTGGAAGGTCTAGTCGACACGTGTTCATGAAATTTCAGGGACTCGCCAAAATTGCCTCTCTGGTCTCTCTCTCTCTCCCACTCTCATTAAGCAACGTATCTCCACAGAAACTGGTCAGAAGTTTTGGAATTTTACTCCCGCACTGCAATGCCTTATATTTACTTTTATTTTATAACTTCATTAAGCACTTTTTTCTTTACGTCTTTCTGAATCCTGTCTCAGACACGCGAAAAAGATATTGCTTCTTGACGAGTTGAACATGAAAGAGAGTGATGTGAAACTTTTTAATCGATCTCCATAAGGGAATGGTGGAGATCGTGTAGGAGGCAGACAGCCTATTTTTTTGTTGTAGGATTCCCTCTTGCGTTCGAAGTGAAGAGAAGGTAACTGGTTTTCTCCCAGACGGTTTACTAAATGGAATCCTGGAAGGGATCCAGATTCCTGTTAGGTCTGCCAAGCAGGTTCACGTCCATCTGTTATGTCGACCCTTGTCACCCTCCCAACATTCTCATTCCTCCGATTCAGGAATATGAAGAGAAAGATAGAAGAAAAAGTCTCTGCCCTGCCCTGGCTCTGTTGCAGGAGTCGTCATGCAGAATGGCCCTTTCCAATCCAAATTCACGTTAGCATTTTATTGTTAGTTGAAAAGTATGGTTCAAACCAAGTTTTCTATGTTATATTGTACGAGGGGTGATCAAAAAGTTCCGGGACTGAATTTTTTTATGATGCTGTGGTGTCTCTTTCCAATTACTGATGGTGTTATATCCTTCAAACTAGTCCTATTCGGCATCTGCACAAATTTTCCGGCGTTTCTTCAGTTTCATCAATCAATAGTCGGAGTCACCACAGCGTCATTAAAAAAATTCAATCCCGGAACTTTTTGATCACTCCTCATACTTTCCAGAAGAGTTGGAAACACTGTTTTAAGACGCCAACCGACATGCACCAATGGCGAACAAACTGGTTTCAGCAAATGAGGAACGAGATGGATTAGTCTCATCCTATACCTTTTAATGATATCCAGTACTCATCTCCAGATACTATCCATGAAGTGTCGGTACTGGAGCGATTTGAACAAGTTAGCTTCGGGATATCTCGTACTTGCTCATTAGAGCAAAAGCAACTGAATCGGTTTCGTGAAAAGTGAAGCCCCTTTCGATATAGTGAACCGGTTCCAAGGGGTTCCTAGGTGGCTTGATGAGCTCAAGTATCGGAAGTATAGGGTGCTTCAGGATTAGTTATTTGAGAATGAAGGCAGACATTTAGGATAGTAGACTCAGTAGTTTCAGGCAAGTGCGTTGTGTCCCCTGCATCCGTTTTTTTTCTCCCTCCCCTACTGTCGAGATATTTCCTGGATGGCGTAGTATTGATCATACAATTGAGTTCTGTACCGAAAAAAAAGGTAACGTCCACAGACTTGTTACAATTTCCTTTAGTGAATGCAAGTTTATGGCAAAAAAGTAAGGCCGACATGCCCTACAGAAAACAGCACGAAATATTAAGATTGAAGTGGACTCATTTCAGAGCCGTGTGAAATAGGAATGGAGTTATGCGAGAGCCATGGGCTTTCCTCTGGCTGCGCGCTCTAAAGTGAAACGTAGGTGGTCTGTAGTACTGTCAATGATGGGAAAGATTTGTATACTTTCCCAGCAGTGCATGAATCTCGGAACGCTACGGTCAAAGAAACCCAGGGAAGCAATATTTTGGTGCGTTAGAATAGTTTTGGTTGATGAACTATTGACAGATGGATCTAGAAGCGGTTATTATTCGAATGCTGTGAATTATTTCTCCGTGACATTCACATTATAGTAGTTGACGCTTACAGTTTCAAAATTGAGCATTTTAAAGTCGTGAATATCCATCTTGATAAGCCAGTTTAGACCATTCCCTTTTATTTTGTACAGTTCTGCCCCTCATACCATTCTGCAATTTCTTGGATAAGTTTTTTGCCACGTTTCATTTGGTTCATTACCCTAACCAGGCGTACATTTCGTGTGGAAGTCATTTAGTGCCGTGAGGATGAGAATCAAACTCTTCGCGTGTCTTGAAATCTTGAAATCATCTACGTTGCGATTCCCATGAAAAAAAAGTGATCCCGTGTCACTACTGATATCATTCATAACATGTGAGGGTTGGTCGAGGGAGTACTTGTGGGCAGGCCCGGTTTTTCTTCATACGCTGCGTGTAAGTGAAAACAGGAAATACGGCTTCACTTTCTTAGTTCGTAATAAAAATTTGCCTAAATGTGTTCTATGGTTAAAGAAAAATCGTTGATGAAGCCAATGTTCTTTTTTGGTTTTCTTGTCCAAATATTTTTTGAACTTGTGTAATGGGAGGTCGTGTAACGAATTTTGGCAAAGTCGTAGCTCTAAGACCGAGTATGGGCCAAGGAGAGGACTTTCGGCTTTTTTTTTATTTTTTCAACACCAATTCGGGAGTTTCAGGGTCATTTCATGCCGAGTGGTACTATTTCCGAGTTGATCGTTACCGACCCCGTTGGAATTTATTTGTAAATAAATACGGTTGCAGGGAACCATGAGAATTCTGTAAGACCGTCATGTTTTCTCACTAGGCCCAATGGTTCCCGAGATATAACTCTTCAAAGTTCGCGAGTCAGGGGTCTGTTTGTTGGGCCGTAATTTACACACTTCTCTTTCGAAGAATGAACATTTCGCTCTGCAACTTTTTTTTCATACTTGGATTTGGATAAACATTTAAAAAAACTTACCTGCATTAATTTATGTTAACTCGTTAGTCTTTGATGTCAGTCCCCTTCTGTCTCGGAAGATTAGGCGTGGGAGGGCGGTTCTTATCTTGCCCTGTGACTTTTTTTTTTCTCGTTCATTCGATTCATGGACGCTGTATTGATGCAGAGAAAAACTTGTATGTTCGGAAAAGGACTTTTGGAAATATTTGTAATTCACCTCCATTTCTTTCTTTTATCGTCTCACTCTCGTCCTAGTTCATTCCTCTCTTCTCAGGGTGATTGCTCCCCATTAGGCATCTTTCTAGGGCCTTCCTTTCTCTGGATCCGATATGTCTTAGCGTGGCATCTTCTGGAAGGCTCCGATTCACTATGGATAGCAGTCCTGGAAATACAGGGTGACCGGAAAGTTCGGAGACTTGTAAAATTTTTTTAGATTTTTTTCAAGTGTGAGGCTTCATTTCTTCCACGAGTCTAGCTCTAGGCTTAATCTTTTTGCATCGCAACTATGACTCCTCCCGGTGCAGATATGGCATCGAAACCCAGCCGAGAAGCTGTGATTTACATGTTTC